>MU270066.1:265330-442191 GCA_021432635.1 Thozetella sp. PMI_491 | reverse complement strand
GTGGTATTGGCAGGAGTTGTATTGGTTGAAGCGGGGGGGGGGGGGGGGGGGGGGGGGGGGGGAGAGAGGCCAAGGTTGTCGGTGCCGGTCTGGCGGTTGCCTCTATTAGGGAAGAGAGCGTGGGGGTGGATGACGAGGCAGGAGGCGGCGAGATCTGGCTTTCTCTCTTTGATATCAAAGGACCAGGGGGAGGCAAGAGGGAGAGGGAGGCGGCCAAATATAACGTGGACTCGATTGCGGCGTGTGCCTTGGTGTAAGGTAGCTGGTTCCCGGTCGTGTGCTCGCTCCGGTGGCTTTTTTGGATGCTGCGCTTAGTGGCAAGCTTCCTGGGCAGTCAGTCTATAGATCCTCTGCCGTGGGAGTAGGCTGAAATCCCGTCGCCTTTCACGTTAGTCGCGATCGCCCAAAAAAAAAAACTGGGGTACAGCCCGGCAACTGCGGAGGAGCTGGGTTGTGGTGGACATTGGTCGTAGCGCTACGCATCAGCGCTGCCTACAGTTTACGGAGTAGGAATGCGCGAAGCCCACTATGGGATGCGCTTAAGAGCGCTGGTTGACCATTGCGACATTGACTGCTTCGCCTAGAACCGCCCCTCTATCGTCCCTACTTTACTTTTACGTAGCAGGTATTTTGGTATTTTGGCATTTTGTGCACCGCCGGCCAGGGCCGGGGTACGACTAAGATCTGTGGCTAGCTAGAATACGGAATTGACGTCGTCGTCGCTGCTCGCGCTCTTCGCGTTTCATTTGTCGTCTTTTTTTTTTTTTTTGGCTTCCCGCTTGTAGGCTTTGTTCCTCTGTTCGAGTTCCAGCTGACGGGCTGGTTACGACGGCCCCAAAATCATGCGCCGGCGCTCCCCGTGAGGCCGCTGAAAGCACGGCTGGTATACTGCAGTCGAGCCACCTGGGATAGCGCAGTATAGCACATTGGGGAGGCTGGCTGGCCCACGAAATTGGACCGGGCTTATGGGTCAGCAAATCCTGTAGCCCGCGCCACAGGGCCGATGAGAAACAGGCGCTGTTCGGATACGGGGGAATCGGCCGAGGGGCTCCTACAGGACCCACTGGCGCATGCCCCGCGCACGGCATAGCTGCCCGGTGGTAACCCCCCTCCCCCCCTGCTGCGACTGGCCCCTGCTATGGATGCGCCCCTGGGAAGCGCCCCTCCGCTAACCTACTACGACTCAGTACCGAGTAGGTTCGCAAGCCTAGGCGGTCGACTGCGTATTACGGAGTAGCTGCTGTGCCCAAAAATGGAATGCGATGCTACGCTATCTCGCCTTACCCGACAAGCTGAGCAAAGGCAGACGCCAGTGGAGTCTAAGGAATCCCATACCCGGACATCTGGCTACGGCCCACACTGGCACGCCAACACACCACGCACACCTCCGCACACCACAGGGTACAGATGTCACTTGCAGGGGGGGACCCTAAAGCCCTTGATTGGGTCCCAAGCGACGGCGTGTACGCTCCGGAGGATACTACTACGTAGCAGGCACAAGCTTAGTGCACCTGAAGAGCGACAAGGCGGATCCGCCTCACCCGCAGCCCCACGCCCTCCCCCTCCCCCTTTCCCATCCGTCTCCCAGCCTGCGCAAATCTCCAGGGGCACGGCTCTGAAGCCGACATTGATCGCTTCGAAGGAATCGCCTGCCACGTTCTCGGTGCGCTGCGGTGCGACGACGCCCAGCTGCCCACGGGCCAGTCAGGAAGCTGTCGCAACGGAGCCAAAAAGAACCCCCGAACGCCCTTCTCCCTCGCTCCTGCTCGGAGCCCAAAAAATCCAGGTATGACGTCGAACATGCCAGGGGAAGAGACGGACGAAGGCGGGGGGGGAAGGGGGGAGCGAGCCGCCTTGCAGCGAGCCAGAAGGAATCGCACGAAACGAACGAAGCTGCGAAACAACTGCCTTGTGCGAAATAGAGCATCCAGAATTAGCCATGTGCGCCGGCACTACCCACATGCTGCCTTGCACCACTGCACCTACCGCACAGCCCGGAACCTGGCTCGCACGCTCACCGTCTTAGCACCTAAGCACCTAAAAAGCAGCTACTACGCGCGCAGGCGCCGATCGCATCGCAACTGTACCGTCTGGTGGACCCCGTAGAGTCGGCGCAGCACCCGTGGGGCTTCGCCTGTCCCGAAAAACAGAACAGACGAAACCTTGGCTGCGCTTTCGCGCGCGCCTCTCACACCGCCTAACCTTCGCCCAGCCCGTTGTTGCCCGGCGCCGATGCCATGGCCGGAGGCGCACCGAAACGGCTTGCATTCGCTCCACGTTAGACGTGGTGCGTGCGGCTGGGAATCGGGCGCGCCCCTGCGCGGGAGGGCCGCGAAAGTTTACTGGCTGGCGAATGCCGAACACGACGCAAGCTGGTGGCGTGACATCAGAGCCCCGATCCGAACGAGATTTCCACGGTTCTCTTGGGACATAGTAAGACTACAGTGGGGTGTCATAAGTTTTCATACACCTGGATGTACCGAGAATCAACGCCAGCCCGTAATCAGACTAGCGTTTTGCGCCGCTTTAAGAGAAAATCTCACCACTAAAGAAGCCCTGTAACCACTAAAGATTTAGTGGTAAAAGAGACCTAAAAATTAATTTTAATACCCAGCTATCGCTATAATATAGTGATCATGTCCAAGCAAAGCAATTGTCGATCAATCACTAAAGATATAGTGAGTGTAATGCACTGCTTCACTTTTATAGCGATTAGAATGTACTGTATTATAGGGGGCTTTAGTGCCTCTTTAGCGGTGTGGTTTTGCCTTAAAGCAGCGTGAGGTACTAGTCCGACTACGGGTTAGCGTTTATTCTCGGTACATCCAAGTGTATGAAAACTTATGACACCCCACTGTATAAGCCAAGGTGGCAATGGGACGGGTGGCCATGTGGGTGGGCAGGTTTCACTATAGGTACCGTTTGTAGGGGGCAGGGGCCCCATCTACGTACAGGAGGGTCCTCAAAGCAGCTAAGCTGGGTTACACAAGCAGCCCTACCCCGGCTGAAAAAGCTTAAGTCGTTGTCATGGAGTCGGGACACGCGCGCACAATAAGCAGGGGTTGCCTCAAGGGCCCAGTTTTTATAGAACAAAGGGAATCTCGGCGCACGCCGGGTGTAGATTCAGGCGGTGTCTAACTCAGCTAATGCAACGAGATCTCTTAAGGAAATCCGGTCTAAAAAATCAACCCAATAAACCCATCGCAGACATTACAGCTAAGGAATTTGTGTTTTAAAAAAACGTTGCGCTCTAAAAAAAAAAGTCATCCCAGATCCTCGCAAAGACATGATTTATGGAAGCCACCCCGTCTAAAAAACCAAACCCAAGATATTCGCAAACAAAAGAGTAGTTTCCAAAGGAAAAAAAAATTGATAGAGAAGAGACTTGATTACAGGAAGAAGTAGAAAAAAAATAGGTCCAATCTAGTCGTCATAATCAAGCCAGGATCTTCTCAATCAGCGCGGCGACGCGAGGAGCGTGTGCGCGGTGCATCATGGTGAAGTGGTTGGCACCCACCGCCCGGTCAATGGTGAACTGGGCGCCGGGGAGCAGGAAGTTCCAGCCGCAAGGGCTGAAGTCAGTGCGGGCCTGGAGCAGGAAGTGCTTCTTGCCGCCCAGGTTGGGCTTGGGGTAGTTCACCTGCTCGTCCATGACGGTCTCGCAGGCCCACAGGAGACCGACGCGGAGGGGCTGGCGGCCGCGGCGGGTGAAGAGCGGGCCCGGGCGGTACGGGAGCATCGCCTGGGTCGTCTGCACAAAGTGCTCGATCAGGTAGGCCGGCGGGGTCTGGGTGCCGTACAGGCCCAGGCTGCCGACGTAGTCGTAGAACTCCTTGGGGAGATGGTCAATCTCCTGCGGGACGGGGGCGTCGATGATCACCAGGCCGGCGACCTCGTGGCCGAGGGCCGTGAGCTGCTCGGCGCAGGCGAAGGAGAAGGAACCGCCGCACGACCAGCCACCGAGGTAGAAGGGGCCCTCAGGCTGGCGGCGGAGGATCTCGGACACGAAGGCCGAGACGAGGATAGCCGGGGTCACGCCCTGGAGCTCCTCCGGGGTGCGCACGTAAGGGCAGTTGAGACCGATGACGGCCGTGTTGAGGTGCGCGGGGAGGGTGGGGACCGAGACGTAGCTAGAGGCAGACCCGCTGCCGTCCGGGAGGAGGAAGAGGGTCTTGGTGGCCGTGTGGGGCATCCCCTGGAGGATGACCGACGTAGCCTGGCGGCAGGTCACGTCCGGCTCGCTGCCGAGCTGGGGCGTGGTCGCGCCAGTGTCGACGTCTCCATCCGAGGACGAGTTGTCCGACACACCGGCGGCCTTGTTGCCCCCAAGGAAGTCCTTGAGGTCGCGGACCGTCGGGCAGTTGACGAAGATGGAGAAGTCAGGGTCGAGCTGCAGACCAAGCTCTTCCCGGAACCGACTGGCAATGACGATGGACAGGAGCGAGTCCACGCCAATGTCGGCAAAGTTGCAGTCGTCAGTGAGATCACTCAGCGCCAGGCCGCTTTCCTCGGAGACGATCGCCAAGCCTGCGGAGGCCACGCCGGACGACACTGTCGCCTCGGTCGTGACCCCCGGCTTCCCTAAAAAAGACTTCGACTTCTTGAGGGTGCGAGGAGGGGACTGGTCCACGGGCTCTGGTGGTATCGGTATCGATCTATAGTCGAACCCCTCTGCCGCGAGCGTCGGGCTGGGCGTGCTGACGTGGTGGAACGACGACGAGGAGGACGAGGTGGCCGGCGCCGAGAAGCCCGGGCTCACGCTCGAGGACGAGGTCCTCTGATAGACCTCATCCTTGGGCGGGGGGGCGGGGGGGTATTCCTCAGCAATGCCGTAGCTGGCAGCAGGAGCAGCGGGTGCAGCAGCGGTGGCGTCAACGCCGAGGAAGTTCGACAGGTACTTCTTCAGCTCACCAACGGTGGGGCAGTCGACGAAGATCTTAAAGTCAGGGTCCAGGGCGAGCTTGAGCTCCTCGCGGAAGCGAGAAGCGATAACCATCGAGAGCAGAGAGTCAACACCAAGATCAGCGAAGTTGGTGCTGTCAGTCAGCTCCTCGATGGCGATACCGCTCTCCTGGGAGACAACGTCGAGGGCATCCTCGATCTGCTTCAGCTTGGCGGGGTCAGCACCGGCGGCAGGGGCAGCGGCAAGAGGCTGGAAGGAGCCGAGGACCGCGGGGATGCTGGCAGGCTGGGTCGCGGCAAGGATCGGCGAGTTCGAGAAGGCGGGAACGGGCGAGGGGATCCTAGCGGGGACAGGGGCAGGGGCCCAGTTGTAAGCCGGCTCAGGGGCAGGGGCGTAGTTGTAGGCGGGCTCCTGGAAGCTCTGGAACGGGGCGGGGGCAGGGGCAGGGGCGGCGGAAGCACCGGCATCAACACCAAGGAAGTTGCCGAGATACTTCTTGAGCTCACCAACGGTCGGGCAGTCGACAAAGATCTTGAAGTCAGGGTCCAGGGCAAGCTTCAGTTCCTCACGGAAGCGAGAAGCGATAACCATCGAGAGAAGAGAGTCAACACCAAGATCAGCGAAGTTGGTGCTGTCAGTCAGCTCGTCGAGCGCGATACCGCTCTCCTGGGAGACGACGTCAAGAGCATCAGCGATCTGCTTCAGCTTGACAGGATCGCCGCCGGCAGCAGGGGCAGCAGCCGGGACAGGAGCAGGAGCAAAGGCAGGAGCAGGGGCCGGGACAGCGAAAGGAGACGCGGCAGGAGCAGCGAACTCAGAGACAGGGGCCGGGATGCTGTATTCCTGGACAGGGGGCGAGTAAACCGGGACAGGGGCAGGTGCAAAAGCAGCAACCGGAGCAGGGGCGGCGGAAGCATTGGCATCAACACCAAGGAAGTTGCCGAGATACTTCTTCAGCTCACCGACGGTCGGGCAGTCGACGAAGATCTTGAAGTCAGGGTCGAGCGCCAGCTTGAGCTCCTCGCGGAAGCGGGAGGCAATGACCATGGAAAGCAGAGAGTCAACGCCGAGGTCCGCGAAGTTGGTGCTGTCAGTCAGCTCGTCGAGCGCGATACCGCTCTCCTGGGAGACGACATCGAGCGCATCAGCGATCTGCTTCAGCTTCACGGGGTCACCGCCAGCCGCACGGGCCGGAGCAGGGGCGGCTACCGGGGCAGGAGCAGGGACGGCGAAGGGCGAGGTGGCAGGAGCGGCGAAGGGCGAGGTCACAGGGGCAGCGAAGGGCGAGGTGACCGGAGCGACAAAGGCAGGCTGGGCCGGGGGCGCGTAAGCCGGGACGGGCTTAGGAGCCGGGATCGGGGCAGGAGCCTGGCGAACCGGAGCCGGGGCCGCGGGCTTGGCAGCGGCCTTCTTGGCACCGAGGCCAGCCTCAGCCTTCTGGCGGCGGTCGACAATGGTCTGCATAACGGCCTTGTGGGTGCCACGGGTGACCTTGCGGAAAGCAACGCCCTTGATGAAGCACACAACCTGCTCACCGTCGAGGACGATGGTGTCACCACGGTAGAACTCATCACCATCGGGGTGCATCTCGCTCAGGCAGTGGTAGACAACATCGCGCTTGATCGGCGAGTAGACCTGCAGGGACTCCCAGCCGTGGGTGATGAAGACCTCGATATCAAGGTTGATGGCGTCCTGGGCGTTCACGACGAAGCCACCGATCTGGGAGACAGCATCCACCCAGCCGGGGTGGACGGCGTACCGCTCACCGGGCTTGGGAAGGCTGATATCCGAGGCATCCAGGGTGCTGATGGCCTCGAGGGTAGCGTTGTCCAAGATCATATCGTCGAGCAGCTTGAAGTCGGGGTGGAACTGGGCGACGCTGTCCATTAGGTCATATCCGCTGGCCTTGGTGTGGTGGACAAGCTTGCCGCGGCTGGCATCAGTGCGCAGGCGCTGGATACGGCTGACGTGCGAACCCTGGCCGGTCTGCAGGGATCGCTGCTTGCTCCGGTCGGCGAAGTACATGGTAGCCCAGGCGTGGACAGTGGTGGTGCGACCACTGGGGGTCACGCTGTAGAACTCGCACTTGGCAACCGAAGGGCAGTATGGCTTGCCAGCCGCCCACTGGGCCTTCACGGAGACGCGCATGAGCTGGCGGCCCGAGCCCTCGGGCAGCGGGATCAGGACCTTGTCGGCAACCATGTCGGCGACGTCGAGGACGAGCTCGGCGCGCTCCTCAGGGCTCATGAAGCTCTCGGCGAGGTACTCACCGAGGATCATGGCCATGTCGGAGTAGACCGGGGGGGTCGCGAAGGGCACGTTGCTCACGATGTGTCCGCCAGAGATGTTGTTCATGTCGGGGCGCTGGAGGTCGGACTCGTAGATCAGCGTAGCGCCGTCGGCGTTCACCTCCTCCGAGATCATCTTGTGCACGGTGGTGGACAGGGGCTTCTCCGCCTTGAGAGTGGTCGGGCGGTTGAAGGGCGCAGCACGGACGACCGGGGCCGGGGCCGGGGCCGGGACCGGGGCGGCGCGGGCGACCGGAGCAGCCTGGAAGGGCTGGGGAGCCGGAGCAGCGACAGGAGCCGCAGGACGCTCAGCGCCCGGAGCACGCCTGGGGATCGGAGCAGGCTTGATCACGGACGCCGGGCCGGCAGGCTTGGCCCAGTCGATCTGCTTCACGGGGCCACCATCGGCGGGCTTGCCGAACGGCTTGTAGATGCACCAGTCGGCCTCGTAGTCGATCCAGTACGACTTGAGGTCCCAGGCGTAGGCGGGCAGCTCGAGCACGACCTGGGCGCCGCTGAACGGAGCGTGGTAGGCAGACCAGGTGATGTCGAGACCCTTGCGGTACAGCTGGGCAAGCACGGCGGTCATGGCCGGCCAGACACCCTTGCCGCGCTGGAGCACGGGGAAGGTCTGGGCCTGGGAGCCAATGGTATTCTTGACCATGCCGCACACGACGGGGTGGGGGCCGACCTCGACGAAGTAGGTGTTGTCGTCGATGATCTTCGCAGCCTGGGCAGCCTGGAGGGCGCCAGCCATGTTGACAGCCTCGCGGCAGTGGCGGGCCAGGTACGCGGCGTTGAAGGTGTTCTCGGCCTCGACCACGGTGGCGGTCAGGGGGCACAGGACCGGGATAGTGGGCTTGCGGAAGGTCACGTTGGCGGCCTTAGCGACGAACGCCGACAGGATGGGCTGAACCTGGGCGGAGTGGAAAGCGTACGGCACCTCGAGGAGGGTCGTCTTGAGCTTGCGGGCAGCGCAGGCCTTGGTGGCGTTCTCAATGGCCTTCACGGCGCCGCTGAGGACGACATCGTTGGGGCCGTTGATGCAGGCAACCTCGACCTGGACGCCTCCGTGCTGCTTCACGATGGCGAGGGTCTCGGCAGCGGGGCCCTTGACAGCGAGCATGGAGTGGGTGCCCTTCTGGCAGTGCTGCTGGAGCAGGGTGGCGCGAGTGCCGACGAGGTACAGGGTGTCAAGGTCGGAGAGCACGCCGGCGACGTTGAGCGCGGCGTACTCGCCGAGGCTGTGGCCGACCACGGCCTTGGGGGCGATGCCGAAGGTGGTGAGGAGGCGAGCGAGCGCCATCTCGAGCGCGCAGGTGGCGAGCTGCACGGTGACCGGGGGGTACTGGGCAATGTTGCCATTCGAAACGACAATGACGTCGAGGAACGAGGGGAAGCCCAGGTTGGTGGTGAGTTGGTCCAGCGAGCGCAGGTCGGTCGCGAAGGTGGGGAAGTTCTCGTAGAGATCCTTGCCCATGCCGAGGTACTGGGCGCCCTGGCCGGTGAAGGTGTACAGAACCTTGGGCTTCTTCATGGAGCGGTTGGAACCGTCACCACGGGCGACGGCCTCCTTCAGGGCCTTCACGATGTCGGCAATGCTGTTGCCCTCGACAGACACGCGGTGCAGGTGGTGATTGCGGCGCGCGGTAGTCGTGTAGGACAGCTGGGCCAGGGAGAGGCCGGCCTTGTCGGGGCGCTCGAGGTGGTCGATGAGGCGGAGCATGTTGTTTTTGAGCGCCGCGGCGACCTTACCCGAGACAGTGACCAGGTGGCTGGTCCGGGGGTCGGCCTCGGTGGGCTCCGCGCGCCACGGGGCATCCTCGAGCAGCAGGGCCGTGTTACCACCGGCGGCGCTGAAGTTGTTGATCAGCGAACGGCGAGGAATGTGCGTCTTGCGGTTCCAGGGCGACGGCTCGAAGGCAATGTGCACGTTGCGCGCGCCAAGATCCGGGTAGTTGTGGTTAATCTTGCTGCCCGGCTTGATACCGCAGTGAGGCGGGATGGTGTCGTGCTTCATCATCAGGAGGACCTTGGACAGACTGACAATACCAGACACACCCTCACCGTGGCCGACGTTGGCCTTCACGGTACCGACGTGCAGGGGCATGTCGGCGGGACGGAAGCCCTCGCTGGGGGCGAAGACGTCCAACACGCTCTGCATCTCGACGGCGTCACCGACCTGCGTGCCGGTGCCGTGCATCTCGACGTAGCTGACCTCCCTGGGGTCGACGTTGGCGGCCTGGAGGACGGCACGCATGTTCTCGACCTGGGCACCGACGTGGGGACGGGTCATCGAGTCGGACAGAGCCGAGTGGTTGGTCTTGGCATCGAGGATGACACCGAGGATGGGGTCCTTGTCAGCAATGGCATCGTCGAGGCGCTTGATGACGATGGTGGCGACACCCTCAGCACGGCAGTAACCGTCGGCCTTGTCGTCGAAAGGCTTGCAGTTACCGGTGCGCGAGAGGAAGAAGCCCTTGTCGAGACCAGTGTGACCGTCGGGGTTGATGCACATGTTGGTGCCACCAGCCACGGCAGTGTCGCAATCACCGCGCCAGAGCGAGTTGCAAGCCAGGTGGATAGCAGCCAGAGAGGACGAGCAGGCGGTATCGTTGGTGTAGCTGGGACCGCAGAACTCGAAGCAGAAGTTGACACGGCCGGGGATGAAACCACGGTTACCGCCGGTGATGAAGTAGGTGTCAATGAACTGACCGCTGTTGCACTCGAGGTAATCGTTGGAGGTGACACCGTGGAAGACACCGACGCGGTCGCGCTGGCTGGACGGGGTGGTATCAGTGACGAAGCCGGCACCCTCGAGAGCCTCCCAGCTGGTCATGAGGGCCATGCGCTGGGCAGGGTCCATCTGCGGGGCCTCCTTGGGGGAGATGTTGAAGAAACGGGGGTCGAACTCGTCAGCGAAGTCGAGCCAGCATCCCCACTTCGTGCCGCCGAGGTTGTGGCCCTTGCCGTCGTGGGTGACGTGGGTGCGCCAGTTCCAGCGCTTGGCGGGCACCTCCTTGACGACGTCGAGACCCTGGTACAGGAGGTCCCAGAAATGCTCGGGGCTAGGCGCCTCGGGGAAGCGGCCAGACATGCCGACAATGGCAAGCTTGGCCCTGCCCTGGGGAGTGGGCAGGATGGGAGTCTCCTTCTCGCCGATGGAGACGATCGAGACGTTGCCCAGCACGGTGGCGAGAGCCCGGTCCATGCCTGAAAGGATCGGGACGATCGACACCGTCTTGGGTCCGTAGGAAGCCAGCGTCCGGGGGAACATGTCAGCAACCTTGTCCCACCGCACGGGCTCGAGGAGGCAGTCGATGACGGCCTGGCGAAGAGCCACAGGGTAGCTGTTGGCCCAGACAGTGCTGCCGGTCGCGCCGGACAGCAGGGGAAGCTGACCGGAGAAGCGGCCCCACGGGTCGCTGCTCGTCGACTCCATCACGCGGTCGACATCAGCAGTAGTGTAGATGGCCGAGCTGTGGGCCGGGAGGAAGATGGGGATCTGCCGCGTCTTGAGCGAGGCCAGGTCGCCCCAGTTACGGAGCTTCTCAAGCGTCGCCGGAGGCGCGGACACGGTGACGGCCTTTCCGGCCGCCACGGCGATCCAGGGCCGAGAGGTGGCCGGGAGCTCGTTCGCCGCCACGAACGAGTCGATGGCCTGGCGCAAGTAGGCCTCCTCAGCACCGAAGAACACGCAAGACCAAGACTGTGCCTGCTTTGTCGTAGCAGCCTCGGGATCGACGCGCCTTCGGAGATCATCGGCGAGCAAGCCCAACCGAAGCGCCACCTGGACGGCGTGCACGGCCAGCGGCAGCAAGTCCGATAGCGAGGATGCGCAGCTCAGGGCTGCGGCAGCGAGAGAGCCAGTGCAGAGACCCACAATGAAGGTGTCTCGCGGGCTGGCGTAGGGTCGGCCGGGCTCTTCATAGTGGCTAGACACCAGGGGAAGGTTACTCGTCAGCACGCGGCTCGATGAGGTGGAGAAAGGGGTTCTCTCTCTCTCTCTCTTTCTCTCTATCTCTTACCTGATGAAGCTGGCCAACTGAGTTAGACAGTGAAGACCGACCTGGAAGGCCGGGCTGAGCTCGCCCTCGGCGTACTTGTGCAGCAGCTGGGGGAGGTTGGCGCTGCGGTACTCCTTTGCTTGCTCTGCGGGAAGCCACAGGTTGGCCTGGGCCCGGATCATGTAGTGGGACTGCTCGAGGAAAGCCGTCAAGATGGGCTTGTTGGTGACAGCCAGTATGCGGCGCAGCTCCGGCACGAAATCGGCGGACTGGTCGCCGAGCAGGAAGACCCGAGGGCCGCGGGCATCGGCCGCCGCAGTGTTGCTCTCCATGGTAAACGATGGGAAGGGGGGAGAGGGTGGCCTGGATGAAGGAGGAGAGTGCTACTGCGTGACCGAGCCAAGAGGGAGAGGGAGGGATGGGTGAGAGGGATATAGTAAGTACAGATGCCTTCTTTCACACCTCTCGAAGGGAGGATCTTCCAGAGTAGATATGTAGTCTGCCGCACCTCGTGGCGCTCGAGCCGAGTCGCTGGGATGCTGCATCCATGGAGCATGGCCAAGCCTTTGGAAGCCAGGATGGAACCAGACTGGAAATTCCATGCATATCCGGGCACCCGATCTATTGGTTCCCCCCGGGGGCTGGCCTGCTGCTGGCAGGGCGTGCGCGCGCGCAGTGGGGCCAGTCAGCCGCTCCTCCCTGCGCGCGGGAGCGCCTTGCCTAGTATCGCTCAGCGAGGGAGCCTCCCAGCTGTCGAGGCCGCACGAGGCGGGAGAGCGCTACCGTGCCACGGCATGGGGGGTGCGCGCGATAGTCTTGGTCCGTACCTGGATTTTGGTGGGGAACCAGCCCAGTGTGGGCTGTGTAGGCTGCGTAGGAGGGTCCCTGCCAGATCCTGCCGACCCTACCGACTCCTGCCGGGCCGCCCGGATACCGGACTGCGGTGCACCCCCCGGAGAGCGAAAGCAGCCAGAGGAATTGGCGCAGCGGAGCTCTCTTTGCTGCTCGCCAACCACGTAATACTCTCTGGACGAACTGCGCATCAAAAGTCTACTGGGGCGCGCGCACAAAGGCAGGAGCGACGAATAGCCCCCTACCTTAGGCGTTAGTCTCCAGATCGCGCTTGCGCTACCGCCTCAGCCGGGCTGCCCCACAGAGGTGAAGATGGAACGCGGCCGCCTAAACGCTAGAGGCCAGAGGCTCTGAATCGTGCCAAATCGTAAGCGCGCTGGGACGAAATGTTGCCATTTTTGCTCGACAATCGCGTGGCGGAGGGCCACCGGTGGTCCGCCTCCGGACGCCCGCATGGATAAGACTAGATGGCAAAAAATGGCAAATGGGCCTCCGGCTAAGCAGGCGACGAACACTGTCAGCATCGCCCACGAACCTCGCGCGTCGAGCGGAAGAGGAAGCTTTGCTCTAGGCCGAAGGGGGAATGGCTGGTTTCAGTACAGCTCCGGGAAAGGAAGTTCGCCAAGGTTGTAAATCTGGGGTATTGGTTCTCGCTGAGACATGCTGTCTGTCTTGCCCACGAACAACGTGGCCGGGACTGCGCCTCGGCCTCGCCGACGTCAATACCGGCATGTCTCTATGCCATGCTCGGTAGGGGTCTTGAGAGGCGAATTCACGGGAGGGTGCATACTTGCGCGTGGCCAGAGGGCGAGATACGAGGCGAACAAAATTCTAATACCCCCGTAGCACGAGCCGTAGCCAGAGCCACGGCCAAGGTACGCAAGTCGATTGGACATGTTTCATCAAATCACTGCTGAGAAGATCAAATATTTCAATTTATGGGTTTCGAGTTCAGAGGCAATCGCCACGCAGAAGATGGCAAATGTAAGATTTCCATTCTTTCTCTCGTATTGAAGCTCCGATACAGCCCTACACACTCCTAAACCACCGAATCGGCCATTCCGGGAGAATACAGTAATAAAAGGGGTGGGTGGAGAGAGAGTAGTATTTTCTATTCAACTTGCAGCTCCGTGGAGGGTATTAAGCATCTATCATCAAACAAGGACAACATGAGTAAACGAGCGTTCCCGCAAACCGCGGCCTGTGTGCTGCACTAGTTTCCAGTACCATATTTAGGACTTTCCGGGACGTGCTATAAACAGCGTCCTTCGCCTTGTCTAAACAAATCAATCGCAATTCCGTTGCTCCGCATCAACTTAGGTTATCATCCCCTTCAAAAGTTCAAACGCTCCACCGCAACCAGTCTGGTCGTGTTCGTATTACATCGTCAGGGTCTCGTGTACCGGGGCATCTAAGCGGCAGCCGCGGTGATCTGCTTGCCCTTGACGCTCCTCCACTCGACACCGACGGCGCCGATGATGGAGAGGCAGCTGAGGATCATGCCGATCTGGAAAGCCTTGCCAATGGCATCGTTGTAGGCAACCAGCACCTGGGGCAGGACCTCGGGAGGGACCAGCATCCGCAGGCCGGTGGCACCAGCCTGGGTGATCAGCTCGGGGTTCAGGCCAGGGATGTTGAGGGCAACCAGGTTCTCGATGAGGCGGTTGGCGAACAGGTTCTGGGCGACCGAGACGAACACGGCACCTCCTAGAATCTGGATGAAGAGCACGAACGCGGTGCCGACCGACACGTCCATGGCGGGCAGGACGGCCTGCGCGGCCACACCACCCTGCTGGAAGCCCAGGCCGATACCGAAGCCGTAGAGGAAGGTGTAGCCCACCCAGGCGGCCTGCGAGGTGTCGACGCTGAAGGTGGTGATGAGGCCGGCGCCGACGCTAGAAACAACGGCCGAGGCAATGAAGAAGGGAGCGTAGTGGCCGAAGTTGGTGACGAGCGCGCCCGAGGCGACAATGGCAACGATCTCGGCCATAACCAGGGGCAGCGAGTCAACACCGGCCGTGACGGCGGTCTTGTCCAGAATGGCCTGGAACCAGATGGGGATGAAGTAGATGTTGATGAAGAACGAGCCACCGATGCAGAGACCGAACAGCGAGGCCGAGACGATGGTGCGCTGCTTGGCAATGCGCACGGGAACCGTGGCGTCAGATCCGAGCCGGGTCTGGATGTAGCAGAACGCAATGAGAGTGACGCCGAAGACGACAAACAGAGCAATGATGCGACCGTTAGACCAGGGGTAGGTGACGCCTCCCCACTGCAGAGCAATCAGGAGGCACACGATGGCGGGAACGAAGATAAGCGTGCCGATGGGGTCGAGGGACTTGATCAGCACGAGGAACGGGACGCGCTCGGCACCGACCTTGGCCTTGGGGCGGAGCATGACCAAGACGCCGACGGCGGTGACGGCACCGAGAGGCAGGTTGATGTAGAAGCACCACCGCCAGGTCAGCTGATCGGTGAAAGCACCGCCCATCTGTGTTTCACAAGTCAGCAAACGGCCCGGGCCCAAGACTCCACGTTTTCTCCCCGCGCGTCGGCACGTACCAGGGGACCGGCGACCGAGGCGACGCCGTACACACCACCGATGAGACCGAAGAAAGCGGGGCGGCGGGGCACCTCGACAACGGAGGCAATGCACATCAAGGCGCCGCTGAAGATACCCGCGCTGCCGAGGCCAGCCACGGCACGTCCGATGATGAGGGCATTGGAGGTGGGGGCCACGCCGCACACCAGCGAGCCGACCTCGAAGATGAACAGGGCAGTGAGGAAGACCCAGCGGACGTTGAGCAGAGAGTAGAGCTTGCCGAAGAGGAGCTGGAAGGCTGCACGAGTGCAAAGTGGAGCGCGTCAGTTAGCTGCATCGCAGTGGAACCGCGGGGCGGCGGGACAAGAGACAAAAAAACATACAGCAGCCAGTAAGCAGGTAGGCCGAGGCGTACCAACCGACGTCATCGAGGGCGTGGAAGTCATCCGTGATCTTGGGAATGGCAACGGCCAGAATCTAGACATACAAGGTCAGTAAAAGGATTGAGGCTGACCACGCGACCCCTGCAGATCGGGTGAGGCGGGATGCAACGGCGCCTGCGCTGCTGACAGCGACTAACCGTATTGTCGAGCGCCATGCAGAAAACTCCCAACATTAGACTCGCGACAATGCCGATGAGCTGGGGTCCCATCTGCAGATACTGTCCCTCATCTCCCGAGTCTCCGGACTCAGAGCCGGAGCTGCTGTCGGTTTGTGGGACCGGCAGCGGCTTCTCCCGGAGCTGCTCCTGAGACCCCGGGGCC
The DNA here is from genome assembly GCA_021432635.1 of Thozetella sp. PMI_491. Taxonomy (NCBI): domain Eukaryota; kingdom Fungi; phylum Ascomycota; class Sordariomycetes; order Chaetosphaeriales; family Chaetosphaeriaceae; genus Thozetella; species Thozetella sp. PMI_491. Next base: position 426,835 of record MU270066.1, on the reverse strand, counting down.
TGTTTTTGCTGGTTGGCGGACATGGCGGGCGACGGCAACCACGGAAGACTGCGTGACGTCGAGGAATCTAGTGCAAGGAGAGGGATACAGAGGGACGAGGAGAAAAGGAAAAAGGCGAGTAAAGTCTGGAGAGAGCCCTGCGATTGTGATAAGATGTAAGCAAACGGGCCCGAAAGAGGGACGAAGTACGGCCAGATAACATCGCAGCTGCTCCCTCCATTGTTCGACGCGGACTCGGCGTCCAATTACACGCGAGCTATGGACTCCGGAACCTGAGACGCAGCAATATGGGGAGTGTCTTGCTGGCGCCACCGATCCCTACTTGCCGTGTCTGGGGGTTCCGGAGATGCCGGGCGCGAAGCCCCGCGTTCAAACCCATAGGTCCATAGGCGCGGCCCGTGGGTGGGGCCACTTGCAAGACGCGAGCGAAGGGCGAGCAAGGGCGAGCTGGGACGAGCTGGGACGATCTGCGGGCGGCCGCTCCCCGGAAGTGGGAACCCTCCAGGCTGGGAAGGTGGGGCTCCTGCAAGGTCGCTGTATCAGAAGTGCCGGCCGGACACCCAAAGCCCTGCCAAGCAGCGCAGACGGAAACCTTTCCACGTGGCGGGCAGGGTTGTCGCCAACCACTGAGCAGCTCCTTCTCCGATCTTCCCACACCCGCCCCACCTGCTCCTGCCCTCAGCGAGCGCTGGCACTGCACTCACTACTCACTGCGGTGCTCACTGCGGTGTCTTTGGGATTTCTGCGCCCCGCATTGCCCGGCACCATTCGATCCCTAACGGGATCCGGCGCCAGGGGATCGCCGGCCAGCAGGCCGCCAGGTGTATTTTGGACTTTGGTGGAGATCTGAGATCACGTTTCTGGGAGCTGACCGCGGCGATCAGCCATGCCTATAGGCGCGAGGGCGCGCACACCACCCCGTCCAGCGCTGTCCGGCCCCCGTTGCTTGAAGAGTCCACACTGTTGCGAGAGCGAGACGCGAAGACGACGACGGCTATCCCCTTGAGCACGACCCGGAACCCCGCAAGCACCAGCAACACGCAGCGGAGCACCAGCGGCAGCAACACCGGCAGCATCAGCACCAGCAGCAACACCGCCGCCCAGCATGTCTGACGAGCACTCCGTTCTCGAGGCCACGGCCCGCGAGGCCCTCGCCGCTGCCAAGCTTATCACCGGCTACTACGAGCTCAACGGCATCAAGTCTCCCTCGTTCGGCGCCGATGGTGGTGATGCCACCGCCCTCCGCCAGGCCCCCGTCAATGTGCGCGAGGCCCGCGACAAGCTGCTGGGAGCCACCGCCAAGCTGCACCAGCTCATTATGGACCCGACCGAGTACCTGCCGTGGCTCGCCGTGCAGTACCAGCTCATCGCCAGTGTGCAGTGGCTCGCGCACTTCCAGGTCCTGTCGGCCATTCCGCTCACGGGCTCGGCTGACTACGAGCACGTCGCGCGCCTCTGCAACGTGCCGGTCCGCCACCTCCTCGGGTTCGCTCGCATGGCCATGACCACCGGCTTCCTCTGCGAGCCCGCGCCCGGCAAGCTGGCTCACACCCCGGCCAGCCGCAACTTCGCGGCCAACCACGCCGCTTACACCGGCTGGACCAAGTTCATGACCGGCTTCTACATGCCCGTGGCCGCCAAGTCCGCCGAGGCCACCCAGAAGTGGGGCCAGACCGACGACCAGACCCACACCGCCGCGAACCTAGCTATGAACATGAACCAGACTTCGTTCGACTTCATCACCGGACACCGCGAGCTCGGCCGCCTGTTCTCGGGTTACATGAAGGGTGTGTACGGCGGTGTGGCTACCAACGTGGCCCACGTCGTCCACGACCTCGACTGGGCCTCCGTAGGCCAGGGTGTCGTTGTGCACGTAAGTTGAGATCGCTTTCCCCGGATAATTTCACGGAGAGAACCAAAGACCCGCCTTTAGTCAAACCACCACTGACACCTCCACCCTGTAGATCGACGGTGCCCCGGGCAGCGTCGCTGTGGCCCTCGCCGAGTCCTTCCCCCGCCTCCGTTTCGTCGTCCAGGATAGCCCCGAGACGCTCGGCAACAGCCGTGGCCTGATGGCCGCGCAGCCGGCGCACGTCCGCGAGCGCATCCAGACCGTTGCCGCCGACCGCTTCACCGTCCAGCAGCCCCGGCCCGGCCCCGTTGTCTACATCATCCGCATGACCCTCCACAACCACTCCGACTCCGAATGCCAGCGTATCTTGAACGGTGTCCTGCCGGCCATGCGCGCCAACCCCGAGGCCAAGCTGCTCATCGTCGACACCGTGCTTTCCGACGTCGTCGACCCCAACGGAAACCCCGCCCACGACGCCCTGGAGCGATACCGCGACTTGGTCATGTTCCAGGTGTTCGCTACCAAGGAGCGCCACCACTACGAGTTTGAGGAGCTGCTCGCTTCGGTAGCCGACGCGCAGGGACGGCTGGTCATCGAGGCGGTCAGGAAGCAGCCGGGCAGCACGCTGTCGGCGCTCGAGATCGTTTACCGGCCAAACTAAGGGGGCTCGGGTCTCTCGGGGCTGTGCTGATAGATTCGCTATAAATGGATATACTAACGTAGACTGTTTTTGGGTTGGCTGTGCTGGCTAAAGTGGATACCGTGGGCCTTTGTACTTTAGAGGGCAACGAGAAGGGGCGTGCTATTAGATTTACCCCCTGAAATGACTTTTTTTTTCTGTTTTGAGAAATGATGCACTTCCGGAACATTCACACCACGTCGCAAAACGCATGCATGAGCTCTGCGACTCGGTACTACGGGAGATGAGCCGCATCGAGGGGCGCAGGGGGGTTCTCCCTCTTTGGCCCACAGACCTCTCGTCCCCAGAGTCGTCGCGAGACACGCGAGACACTAATTAAGCCTGGGGCTGGCTGGACTGGGTCCCTGCTCGCCTTTTCGCGCTCGCGCTTAACAAACGCGGGGCGGACTTAGTCCTTCGTGTAAGAGGATTCGCCGACCCACTTTTGCCAACGTCACTCTCCCTCCTTCGCGCCCGAGAAGCGAACTGCAAATCCTAAAATGAGCAAAGACGTGGACCGATGCGAAATAACAGATTAGAGACAAACAAATCGCCCGTCGGACCAGACAACTGAATGCCGGTTGAGCCATGTCGGCAAGACCGTGCTGGTGACGGGCGGGGACCGTGTGGTTTGTCGTCGCTGCGGCTTCTCCGGTCTTGCAGGCTGCGGCTCCCCCGGCAGCTCGGCCTACCTTTTTCTGCTCGCCGCGGCCACATCCGGCCCACCAACCCATGTTCCTGCGGATCAGGCCCGGCTCCGGGGGGTTCCGTGGATACGCCCCATCAGGTGCTGTCGTGCGGTTCGCTTGGCAGATCGAATGTGCTGGAGAGTCCGGACTCCCATCTGCTGTGCGAGAGCTCCTGTATATTGAGCCTTCGCAGCCACGTAGCGAGCGTAGCGACGTTGCACAGCGTCTTCGACACCCCGAATCTGGTGGCCTGTCAACTTGCGGGATGGGGTCACTCTGGACGAGCAGGGTTGCGGGTGGGCACTCAGCTGGTCAAAGCTTCCCATCCGAGACAGCCGCGGAGGTCGGAGGAGCCATCCACCCAAGGTAGGTAGGTAGGCACATTCGGTACTTGCACAAGGTATGGGGGCGGTTATCACGTGATGGTGTTCCTCCGGGGTATGGTGGAGCATAACTGTTTTCTCTATCATGATGGGCGAAAGGCGAGCCTACTATGAGAGTCTGTTGTGCAGGTGTGTTGTGCTCAACTCATTGTGTATTTAAAACAATAGGGAAAGGGTTGGGAACCCTTCATGTAGCACTTACTCTACAAGTTTAAGTTTATATTGCATGTTCTCTTGAACCTTTGGCTTTGTCACCTGTAGCTAACTTGCTGTCAGAGTGACACCGGGGTACGTCGCAGTATGACCTGATGCGACAGAGGCACTGGGCAACGTATTTATCGCGTCGTTGCTGTACATGAAAATTCTTGAAATTCTCTGTGATTAATAAACATGCCCAACCTCTTTAATATCTAAAGACCCTGCAGCAATCCACCATCTAAAGACCCTGCAGCAATCCACCACGACATACGCTTCAGAGAGCTACAGGTCCTTAAAGCAGTAGAGAAAACTATCAATCTAAATGTACTTTCATAGAACCTTTTTCATCCCACCGCCTCTATGCCTTCTCGTCACAGTATTCGCGATGTTCTGCGACAAACTCCCAAATCTCTATTATATCTTAAGAAGATTTGCATAGCTCTCGTAGGACTATGTCACATTGTTGATACCATGTCTCGTAGACTTCAGGATTAAAGGTTGCCCGGAGCTGTCAAAAATCGCGACAAATGACTTGGACACCGCTGAGATAAACGACCGGTAGTCAGGGGGTAACCAGAGCATCTTTTCCCCATTAATTGCTATCCATGTGCCGTCCGAGCTCATACAGCACCCTGGGTGAAGTCGTGGCACAACGCCATCTAGCTTCAGGTGGAAACAACCCATATTTGTGCGTAGGCATGAGCTTCCAGGGTCCAGATCAAGATAATTGATCTTCCCATATATGTCGAGCCTTTGTACGCATGAATCTGCGACTGCATCCCAGAGCTTGACCGTGGCATCGGATGAACAAGCTGAAGCAAGCCAGTGTCCATCTGGCGAAATCGAGATCAAGACATCATTTCCAGTATGACCCTCCCAAGAGCGCTCACAGTTCCCTGTGTCAATATTCCAGAGATAGATCTTACCACTGACGGAGACTGTAACTAGCCAGCGATCATCTGCAGAAAAGACAATCTTTTCCACTAAATGGCGAAAGCCTTGCAATTCCTTGTAGACACCCGAGGTGAGGTCGTATATAGTAATACCCCCAGCGCACTCCCAGGAAATAAAACGACTGTCTGGTGAGAAGGCAACAGTACTGTCCATGTATCGATGTTCAAGGAAGGGTATCGCGATGCCTCTTGTCCGTAGGTCCCAAAGCTTGATTGAACCTCTGCCTGCAGCAGTTGAAGCCAACCAGCAACCATCTGGTGAAAATTTTAGGCTGTCAACCTCGTAAAGGTGGTCCAAAAGCATCCGGCTAATCGGCCCAGTTTGAAGATCCCACAGCTGCACTGTCTTATGTGCCGCTGAGGCAATCCACGAGCTATCCTGTGAGAGTGTACAATGGCAACTCTCAGCTTCGAGTACCAAATTGATGGGCTTTACAGTCAAGTCCCAGAGCTGGAAACTGGTCTGAGAGGCTGAGACTAGCCAATGTCCATCTGGCGAGAATGTACATCCCCAGCGCTCTGCTTCAAGTGCTAACTTGACAGGTTCCGAAGTCAGGTCCCAGAGCCGGAAACCTTCTCGTGAGACTGAGACAAGCCAACTTTCATCCGACGAGAAGACGAAGTTGCAGTCGTCGCAGGCACGCTCCTTTAAAGCCCCTGTTGTACTTAGCGCTGCTAAATTCCAGATTTTAATTGAACTGTCCTGTAGAGCCGAGGCAACCCAACGCATGTCTGGTGATAATGTGATGATACCGGGGTTCTGGGAGTGAATCTGAATTCCATTCTTGTGCAGACCGGTGGCTAGATCGAATAACCGGATGATTTTCTTACATGCCAGAGCAACGACGAGGTGGTCTCGCGAGAACCAGGGTGTGACATCCCAGACGGAATCGACGAAGCTTATGTCTATCTGTTGGACGCAGCTTTGACCTGTATCCCACAGATTCCATAGGAAGATGTATTCAGGCGAGACTGAAATAAGAGAGCTATCATGGGCTGAAAAATGTAGCTCATAACAGCGATGGTTTGTAGGTATTATCCTGTCTGTAGCGAAGTTGTTTGAAAGGGTCGCCTTGACGGTCAAGTCTCGGAAATATATCCCACGATCCATCGCTAAGGCTATCCATCTACTGTTCGCTGAAAATGCGAAACAGCTACAGCCAGGTAGCTCCTCGGGTTCAACCCTTGAAGATAGATCCCAGAGAAGAATTCCATGTCCTACCCAGGGATTCGTCCAAAATCGCACTGCAAAGAAGCGATTATCAGGCGAAAATGAGATACCACCTTTTCTATTTGTGGCATCGCGACATTCATAGTTGTGTTCGCAGATTCCTGTCGCCAAATTCCATATCTCAATTGAGCCGACGCGGTTGGCAACTATTGCGAGCAGGCCGCCATCGGGCGATAACGTAATTGACAAAGGACAAGGGAGAGAGCTTTCCAACGTCTGGGTGCAACTTCCTGGTGACGGATTCCAGATCTTAATGATGTTATCGGACAGGGAAGCTAGACAGCGGCCATCATCTGAGTATACAATCGAGGTAACAGCTTTAAGATGACCTTCGAGTGTCTGAACGCATGCGGTCCAGTCGTCCTGTATCTTTGACTGAGTAGACAGCCACATTGAGGGTTCGTGAATAAAACTATGGCGAACCACGCTACTTTTTGGTGAAAAGAATATGGCTGATGAGTAAAGCTGCAGAGGACAGGCTGTGATAATCTGAGTGCAATTAAGAATGAATCGATTTGCGTCTTGAAGGAATTTTTCGAATCTCGTTCCTGGCTGAAATTGCATCAGAGAATGCAAATTGTTCCAGGGAAATTGACACAACTCACCTCGATAAGGGTCTCTAATGTCCTGACCATCCTAAGACTTTCATCCGCTCTCTTCAAGAGGGATAATGCCTCAAGCCAGTGGAGAAAGTGAGTTAAGAGAAAAGTGTGCACCTGATCCCCATCCCGTAGTCGGGTGTTGGCATGTTCTAAGTGATGCACCCAATACATACAAGCATAGCGAGCATTTTCTGGTAGCGAGGCTTCTATGATACCAGGATCAACACCAGAGAGTGAGGTTGCCGGTATTACTAGACTGCATATGTCTTTTTTGAGAAAACGGTTCATGACCTGAATGCATTTGGTGGCAATGATTTCGTGACGATGCGCCTCGTCTATCCAGAATTCTCGCGAACAGCGACTTGAATCAAGAAGAAAATCGCGAAATGATAGGTGGAATGTTCTAATAGGAGCATTCTGTGTCGATGGAACTTTGAGGACTGAATGGAGGCGATTGAGCGTGGCAAAGACGACTTTGGGGGGGAGCTCGAGGAGTGCTGCCAGAGAGAATCCTGAGAGGGGTTCCGCAAGAAGAATAATCGTGCCAACGATATTTCGAAATCCGTCTAGAAGGCTCTCAGCCTGACTGGACGGGCACCCGGTCATGAATTGATTGAGGACTGGGCGATATGTGAAATCGAGCTTGGGATGATCCACTTCCTCAGACAAAGTATGATATTCCAAGACTTGCCGAAGCTTCTCTTCCGGGTCTAGCAACACATCATCACCAATGAACCGGCATATAGTTGCCGCAAAGATGAAAAGAGGCAGAGCCATATGCACTAAGGTCTCGATCTTATCCTGACCAGGCCAGCTCGAAGGGAGTTGTAGGCTCTCTGGCATCCCAGAGTTGTAGTCATTCCGTATCTTTATAAGCTCGTTGCTTAAGTAGACGGATATATCGTGCTCAACAATCGGTTCAGGTATTTCGTGAAGGATGAAATCTTGGTAACTCCCTTCTACTTTTGTAAAGCCAAGGCGGATTGGTAATTCCGGCCGGCTCGTGATGAATACCCTTAGGCGTACTGAACCTAGACTTGACGCCCGAGCAAGAAGTAGAATTATATTCCTAATATCAGCGTCCCCATCGCACTCATCCAGAGCGTCGACAACGACTGCCAGATTCATTGGGGTGGATATTTTGTCAAGAGGGTCTAAGATAAGCTCTTTAAACTGCTCCCGCAAAGCTCTGTGCTGAATATGAGGATTTGCATGAATTGCGTCTGCGATCAATCGCCTCAGTGCCGGAAAAGCACGGCTAAGTTGCTCCGCGATGGTCGTAAAAAGAAGGGTAGCATTACCGCGGTCAGCTTCGCCCCTCTTAAAGAAGAAGCTCGCTCCTAGAATCCCACGGTCCTTGAAGCGCTGGGAGACAGTTCGTGACACCGTCGACTTGCCTGTACCCGCCATCCCATTGAGCCAGAATATAGTCTTAGCGACCGGCTCGTCGGCCCACTCGGTGATAGTCCGGAGAAGATCCAGGCGCGTCTCTGGATGGCAGTATGTGTTGTGTTCTTCAGCCCTTGAGTCATATGTAGCGTCTCTCGCAGTCGGCATTGGTAAGGGTTCGTATTGCGATGACTTGTGAATCTCCTCAAGGAGCCGCTTGAATGCCTTGTCTTCTCCTTCGCCGTACAGAAGCGGTATTTGCACTTCAAAGATTCCTAAAAGCGCGTACGCCTTGTCTTCCTTGCGAGTGGTCATCCGTCTTTCCATCCATTGCATTCTATCAGAGACGCTGAAGGTAGAGAGAGGGGTGCCTCGAAGTGCTCGAATGGGAATCTTGGTAGTATCGTAAATGATGTGCTCGAGCGAAGTCCTGTCTCCTAATATCTGGCCATCTCGAGAGAAGAACTCGACTGAGCAGGGAGCGATGAGCTCTTGAAGGGTCCATCCTCGGGTGAACCATTTGCTATTCCGTAAAGCTACTTCCCAGGAAGCAAATTCGTTGCTGGGATAGGCACCGGGCGAAGAGACGTCCGCGAGGTATACGTAACATCTTGCCGCACCCTGATACCAGCGGAACATGCAATTGATGGATTCTTGAAGCTCGCTGCTACTTGTCTTGTCGATGCAGCATGTGTCCACCCAAAAATAGTCGAGGCCATTCTTACGAGCCTGTCTTCCACAGAAGTCGATCTTGTTGTAGCCAAGTTTATCCTTAGCGTGTTGAGTCTGCAAGTCTTGGAAAGTGACCTCATCGGCGCCCCATGTATGGGATAAAATGGCGTACTGAGGGATATCATCGCTTAAGAAGAGGGTTGATCTGATATCGCCTCCCTGGCGAATTTGCAGAAGCCGCATATTGGGTGCAAGAAGACTGTTGCGCAGGAGTAAGGCCAGGCAACTAGGATGAGCGGGGCATGTCTCGCGATGGCACCACGATGACGGAAGGGCAAATGTCACTAAATCTGTGAAAGGGATAGCGATTGTGAAAAACAAAAGAAAATATAGCGATCGGAAGACCTCAGTAGAAAGAGATAACTGAGAGGTGAACTGCAGGCGATCGACTATCAACTGAAAATGCGGCCGAGAATGAAAACCGTCTGGGCGGGGTTTGTGATGCCGTCACATGCTTCTGGCAAACCACACACCCTCCTGGTACTCATGGCTGCATTGTGGCGTTGCCAACGCTTCACCCGTCGTCACATTCCAAACCAAACAACAATGCATCGGTATATCGGCAACCAGCACTGGTACGGATACTATAAGAAAATTTAAGCATAGGGGGTACATATCCTTTTTTACAGTCTAGCTAGTAGCCTGAGTACTAGCTAAAGGGATAGCCACTTATCCTCTCGCCGGCACCTCAGTTCTGGCTGTAGCTGGTCTGTCTGGTGGCTGTACTAGGTGGGGAGCGGAAATGCGATGAGTTATAACTATCTAAATCTACACTGAGATATATGCTTAACAAATTGGCTTAAACTGCCGAAAAACAAGGCTCCACGCTGGCCAAACCGGTAGTGCGAACTATGATACTTGCGGCTTATTTGGAACTTTTCTAGTATTAAACGACTGTAAATAAACTTGAACTAGCTTAACTCCAACTAACCAGAATTCCAGCAGGTACTTGAGCAGCTTTTCTCCTGATGCCCGGTCGGAACCTCTCAGCCTGATATGTGGAACTGCACTTTGTGTCAGCCGCCACGTCATCATTATCGACGAGTGAAATTCCACCGGAGCCTGGTCTATCGAAATCATAAAGCTACGGTGGGCGGCACGGTTACAAACGCTGGGAACCGAGCTCCACTGTGTCGCGGCTATTCCGAAACGGACCGCCCGTCACAGAGGGCACTGTTGTGCTCTGTCTGTCGATAAGGCAGCCTTGTGCCTATTATCCTGCACTGCCACGAACTTCTGCAAATTCTGCTCGTCATTTTGGTCTATGATCCTTTAGGAATATCGAGATAGTAGAGACGTTTCAAATCTGGCGTAAACATTCTTGATGGGTGGTCTCTTCTACTCTTAACGCCGGTGCACAACGGCTACCCACCGTATAACCTCCCTTAGTCAGACAATAGAACAGAGGAAGCACTAGCTAAATTACTCTATTCTTTAGTTTTCAGAGCATGGAGAAGTGTGTTCTAAGTGAAGTTGCTCCAATATATCATGAACTTGGACCGCTTGGAAGGGGCTAAAGGTGGAGTTGGCGACCCGAGGTTTAGGTTACACAGCATTGGGGGTATCGATCGAATAGGCCGCAGCAGATAAAGCTAAACAATGAAATGTATTGCTCTAATATGAATTCATGACGTCTAAAGTGGTGTAATAGTAATATAACGATGTACAATCTGGGGCAGGGATCCGTAAAACATAACGCAGAGAAACCTCAGTGAATCGCCCGAAGTCTCTCCCTGCCAGCAATGCCGTGACCGTGTGCACCTTCTATAAGAGAATCCGTTGACCGTCTACATCCGTCTACATCTAAGCCTCGGGGAGCTGGGAAAGGACGCCGCCATTTGCCCAGGTCCTGTCACCAACAACGACAAAATCCATCGGGTTCGTCTTAATAACCTCGCCAGAGGCAACATAGGGAATTCGTCGTGCATCCACGATTGCCGGCGTGGGGGGGACCGTGAGGTCAAGCTCTTCCTCCTCCTCCTCCTCCTCCTCGGGAGCGGCCGCCAGGTCCTTGGGGTCGAATTCCCAGACGCCCTTCCGGACCTCCTTGGTGCGAGACAGCGGGTTCAGCAAGACGAGGGACAGGTCCTCGTCCCGGTAGGCCGAGTGGTCCTTGGCCTTCACGATACCCTCGCCGAGGATAGCGCGGGCGAAGGCGCAGTCGGCAGTTCGCATGCGGTCTTCGCAGCGGGCGGCGTACGCTCGGTAGGCGGGCTCGGGGAGGGTGGCGAGCACGTACCGCGGGGCCACACCCACCATCTGGGCACCCTTCTGACCGAAACCGAATGAGCTGAGCATGAAGGCGCGTACGTCACTGACTTCGGCCGTCTCGCGGGGGAACACGAGGTGCGTGTACTGGGCGAGGGCGGGGTCGATGTTGTCGCAGCTCATGGTGCCGGGCACCAGGCCGGTCTGGAGCACCTGGATGCATCCGTTAAGCATCCACGAGGCTGCGGGCGCCTTGGGGTGACCGGTGATACCCTTCTGGGCCATAGCGAAGAGCGGGCCAGCAGTCGGCGAGCGGCCAAGGTGTGTCATCTGGGCGTGCAGCGTGGCGGGCTCGTTGAGATCGTTAGCCTTGGTGGACGTGCCGTGCAGCGAGACGATGCCGATGTCGTCGATGGTCAGACCCCAGACCGCGAGGGCGGCGCGCATAGGCGAGATGGAGGGGTCGAGGCGTCGGAAGTCGGTGGTCCATTGCCTCAGGAGAAGCTTCTGGTGCGAGCTGACGGAGGCGAGGCCATCCAGACTAGGGAGATCCGAGTCGGTCAGGGAGGCGGTCGACGAGGATGAGAGCGAGCACGTGTCCGAGTCGGCCTCTAGGAGACCCTGGGCGGCACGGAGCTGGCGGCGACGGTAGCTGACGTCTAGGAGGGGCGAGTTCCGGGCGCTGGCGGACTCACGCGCGAACGTGAGGACACCCTTGCCAGGGGCGGGAAGCGAGCGGCCGATCTTGTCAGAGGCCATGCCCGAGCCAGCGACGATGGCATAGATGGGGAGACCCATCTTGATAGCCACCTCGGCGCTAGCCAGGATCTGGACACCACAGCCTTCACCCTCGAGGAAACCGCCACGGGTTTCGGCAGTAGGGCGCGACATCTCGTTGGGCCGGCGGCCTTGGGCGAACTGCTTCTCGGCGTCGACGGTGGCCTTCATGGTGCTGAAGGCAAAGCTCTCATCCTCGTGGAACGAGTCGGTACCGCCGACGAGGCACACCTTGGTCTTGCCGGACCAGATGCTGTCAACACCGTTGTCGAGGGACTCCATGGCGGTGGCGCAGGCACCGACGGGGGTCTTGATGGGGCCGGAAGCACCCAGGAGCAACATGTTCACCCACGCGGCCGGGGTGTTGAGGTTAGTCTCCTGGAGCACATCACCCTGGACCTGCTTGTCGAGGTAGACATCCCGGAACATCTCGCGGTTCTTCTGGGTGCCACCGAGCGACGAACCAAGGAAGTTGCCGACCTCGGAAACGTGCATGTAGGCGAACAGCTCGGCAGGGTCGGTGATACCAGCGCTCAGTAGGGCTTCGGCCGCGCAGCAGAGCGAGTAGAGCGTCAGGCTGTCAACCTGGTCGATAGTGTCGTCGGGGATGCCGTACGACTTGGGGTCCCAGCCGGTGGGAAGGAGACCGGCGACGGTGCTGTAGGGAACACCCACGCTCTTGGGGACGAGGATACGAGCACCAGCCTTGATCTGGACGCGGACCATGTCACCACCCTCCTCGTCGAGAGAGGTGATGATGACGTTCGCGCCGTGCTTACGACGGAAAGACTCAGCGGTGACACGGTCGGTATTGAAGGGCGGGAGGTCAGTCTCGACGGCGATGTCCTGGACCATGTCCTTGTTGGCCGGGTCGTAGCCGCCCGAAGACTCGGGGGTGATCATACGGATACCGGCGTTCTCGAGGATGAACTTGCCGAACTTCTGAGGGATCTGGGCGTCGGTCAGGGGCTCCTTGGTCTTGGCATCCGACCAGCCGATGTGCTTCTCGCCCACGACGTGCTTGATGAGGCCCATGCACCAGGCGAGCTCGATGTAGCCCTGCTGGGTGAGCTTGCGAGCGACTTCCATCTGCCATCGGGTGCGGGCGCTGCCCCAAGGTCCCAGTTCGGAGTAGCCGACGACGACGACGGTGCTCGAGAGATCGGCCATGTCGCGGAGGTGAGCCAGCGGGAGCAGCTCGCGGTTGTAGTCTGGCAGGCGAGGGAACTCCATGTGGAAGCTGCCGACGCCGGGGGCCGCCTCCTCCTTGTTCTTCTTCTTGGCCTCGCCAGCGGATCCGCTCAGCAGGGACTGCTCGCGCTTGTCCTCCTCGGCGATCATGCGCTTGATCTCAGACTCTTCCTGCATGCTCGCGCGGGCGGTGGCGGTGGTGCCCTTGAGATCGGCGACCTCGGCCAAGCAGCCGGCGAAGTCAGCGACCAGCGCCCGGTCCTCCCACCAGGCCGAGACCTCAGGGGAGAGCAGGGTGAGCATGTTCATGGCCATCTCCTGGGAAGTGAAGGTGAGGGCGCCCTCCTTCTCGATGGCCTCAGCGACGATATCGTTGGCAGCCATGAGACCAGTGCCGCGCGTCCAGCCGATGATGACACCGCAGACGGCGATGCGGTCGCCCCATGACTCGGACGACACACGGTTTAGCAGACCCTCGAGACCGAGCTTGGACTCCGAGTACAGACCGTCACCGCCGAAGATACCGTGGTTGGGTGACAGCGGGAGCAGCACCTGGGTCTGGCGGCCGCGCCAGGTGTTGTCCGCAGCCTTGCGCTGGGCGATCATGCCGATGAGACGCATGACGTTGGTCATCATAAGCCTGTGGGCAAGCTCGGACCAGTCACCGAGGCCATCGACCTCGATACCCTTCTCGGGCACGGCGGCGAGCGGGAGCAGAGCGTCGATGTGCAAGTTCAGGCCGTCGGGGCTCATGATATAGTCGATGATGCCCTGGCAGTCACGGATGCTGCCCTGGTTGAAGGGGAAGACGAAAAGCTCGGAGTCGCGGGCGCCGAACTCGGCATACATCTTGCGGAAGCCCTCCTGGGCGTCGGCGATCTCACGGCTGGTGGTGACAATGACGGTCGCACCGCCCATCAGCAGCCGCTTGACCATTTCGCCACCAATGGAGCCAATACCGGCACCGGTCACGAGGAAGGTCCGGCCGGCGAAGGATAGACCGTCGCTGACGGCGCCGCCGATGGCCTGTAGGAAGTCCTCGGTCATGGCAGCGTCACTCTCCCACGCGCCCTTGACCTGCGACTTCATGCAGACGGCCGGGGTGGTATGGGTGGCGTTCCAATCCCGGACGAGGCGCGTGTAGGTCATAGGCTCGCCGCTGGCTGTGGTGCGGGGAACGTCCTTGAACTTGATGGTGCCGTCCTCAAGAACGCGGGTCGTGGGGCGGGTGGCCTCGCCCGAGAAGCGGCACTTGGGGAAGCCGCGCTCGAGCGACTCTCCGATAGCAGCCGCAAGCTGGCGACCGAGGGTGCTGGAGGCGGCCGGGACCGAGGTGGGACCGTTGGCGGCGTCGGTCTTAGCCAAGCCGAGCGAGAGGAAGAGAGAAGTCTCGGAGCACTTGTCGGCGAGCTGGGCAATAGCCTTCTCGTCAATGTTCTTGAGCTCACCGGCCTTGGCCTGGCGGAACAGATCTAGAACGTCGAGACGGGCCTGGTTCCAGAAGAAGTTGAACTTCCTCTGCTTGCGCGAGTCGAAGCAGGGCTTGATGCCGCTCTCGAAGTCGTCGCCGAATTCGGCAAGCCATGCATCCAGGCGTGCCTGCTGGTCGCCCATAGAGGCCTTAAGGGCGTCATTCTGCGGGCTAAGCTTGTCCTCGATGCCGAGATACCGAGCAAGCGCCTCGTACTGGGCGGTGGCCATACGTCGGGGCTCGTCCTTGAGACCCTCGAGGAGCGAAGGGTCGACATTGACGGCAGACGACGCCTGCGCGCCACCGGGGGCGGCAGAGGCGGTCGACAAGGTGACGCCGGCCTCCTTCGCGTACTCTTGGGCGGCCGAGTCGAGCATCTCCTTGGCGGCATCGGCCGAGGCGAGACGTCCCGCGCCGGTCGCAGTGTGGTTCACAAGCGCAATGAGGAGCACGCCCAGCTGACGGCCGGGGCCGTCAAGACCAAAGCGCTGGCCGAGGTGGGTCTTGATCTGGGCGGCGGCGAAACCGCCGGGCATGGCGGCCGCGATCCAGCGGCCAAGCAGGGTCGACATGACCTTGCCGCCCATCGGGGCCGTCGAGGGCGCAGGCAGGCCCTCGGCAAGAGCCGAGAGAGCGAGATCCTCAGCGCGGTCGGGAGCGGAGCCAAACTCGGAGGTGACATCACCGACCAGCTCGTTCTGCAGCGTGGAACGACCACCGACGAGCTCCTTAATCGTCTTGGAGGCCTGGACGTGGGAAAGAGCCTTCTTCAGCTTGTAGGCCACGAGGGCGCGGATGACCTCAAGGGCGGTCACAGGGGCGTCGGGGACGCTGGCTGCGGCCGCAACGTGTGCGGCAGCGACGGGAGCCGCGGCAGCCGGGGCGGCGGCAGCCGGGGCGGAAGTAGCGGCCGGGGGCGCCTCCGCGGGGGCGGCCTCGACGACGGGCTCGTCGGCATAGCGATACTGAACCTTGTCCGAATCACGAGTGGCGGACAGGAACTGGCGCTCGAGACCGAGCGCGGTGTCCATGGTGCTGTACTTGGACTCGCGCGTCTTGCGCGCCATGTTGGTGAGCACATTGGACGGGCCGAGCTCCACGAACCGGCGGAGCGACGCATCGGTTAGGAGAACATCCTGGCTCTCAATCCTGGGTTACGAGGTTAGCCAAAGTGGTAGGTTGCATGGAGCGGGTATTTCTCTTACCATTTGACGGGGTATGCAAATTGGTGTCTAATCGATGGTGTTAGTGAGTGGCATGAGTAGACGGCTTCCCGAGCCAGCCGGCGACATAAAAGGACCCAGGGCAAGAAATTTTTTTGCAAAATTACGTACGCTAGAAGCTCGACCAAAAGCTGGCGTGCAACCTCCTTTTTCTCCTCTGGTCGAAGGTTATCGGTCTTTCCGGTCCTGGCCGGCAGCAGGACAGGCTGCACGGTGGCCGAGGTGGCCGTCGACTCGAGCTGCTGCTGCGTCTGCGTCATGGTGCCAAGCTCATCGCTGCACGCCAAGTGATGGGCAAGGAGACACAGCGACAATTGGCAGATGCAATTGTCACTCGGGAGACTTTTTTTTTTTTCGATTGCGCGAGCGAGCGAAGGATGGAGGGGGAAGCGGAGGGGAAGGGAAGAAAGGGGGGGGGGAAGGTGCGGGTGGAAGGTTTATTAGTCTCACTCGGAGTCGCAAAATGCCAATGACACGTCCCACTGCGTCTGTCGAGTATACTCTCCGATACTTATCATGTATAGCGTGGCGTCCTAGGACGCGCTGAGACGCCCTCAGGATGCGCTTGTGATGTGCGGCGAGGATACTGCGATTCCCTCTCGATCGGGTCTATTGCGCCCCCCCGCGGACTCACACAGCGTTAGTTCCTGCATCTGGGCCTGCAACTCGGCCGGGACTGCATGGCTTGGGGCAGCCCAGCCAATCCCGGGCGAGCGAGGCTCGCTGCCATGTGGCGGATGCAGCTGCGTCCTGCCAAAAGGAGTCCGGCTGTCTCCACTCTCGAGCATTCGCTCTCCGGTCCGGGTATTGGGAGCCCCGGCGTAGGAACGGAATCCGCATATGCACTAGCGACGCTAACGGATGGCAGAACCAACGTCTCACGCTCTCCTCTACCAGTCCCGGCCGCCTGGTAGGCTTCGCTTCTAGAAGCTTTTGGTGGAGAGCGACCCCTCCCTTCGGATAGATTCCAGCCAGCCTAGCAAGCCCCAGGGGCGTATTGACGTAATAGTTCAGGCGCGCTCCCTTGTCTCGTCGTCCTGTCGGCTCGTTCCACCGTTCCACCGCCTAGGCCTTTTGCCAGAAACGGCCAGGGTCCTCATCCAGCTGGCGCCTCGCCGTGGCGACGTGGGCGGTATTGGTTTCATCTTCAGCTATCCCTATTCGGCAATGATACGGTGTCTTGGGTCGCCATGAGGCTGGCTCCCGAACGGGCAGGCTGCGCTACCGTATCTCTGGGCTCCTCAGCGTGCGGCGGCCGCAACAGACGCACGCTCGCGCAGCTGCGACGTGGCGACACGCCCTATCTTTGGCCCAGGCGCAGCTCGCTCTCCCGTGGCAAGCGATCGGCCGGGCACGCACGAAGCACCACTGGGCAGCGACCTGGGCAGCGACCTGGGTAGCGACTGCTGTCTTTGCCAAGGTTCAGCCGCGGCTATCCCCGACGTGGCAAGGCACCGGTGTTCAACCGTTCGTTCTCCTGAGACTGCTGCTGGGGCAACATCGTCTCTGCTCGCCGCGCCTGGGTGACTAAGTCCGGCCCATCGTCGTCCCAAACCCTTTTTATTAAGAGGATCCCGCCGCTACTCACATGGTCTTGATTCGAATCTCGGCATCGCAGGATCTTCTCACCTTCCAATGACACCTTAGATGACACCTTAGACGCCATCTCTTCACCTTGGCCGACCCGATATCGATGAACAAACAGATCTAGTATATTGACACAGTTTTGTGGCTCGTCACCATGACCGTCTCTCTCCCCCCCCTCTTCCAAGCGGCCGCGGACGGTGACGCGCGCCTGTTCGCGATCTTCGGAGGCCAAGGCACCCAGAACCCCGAGTGTCTCGGCGAACTGCGCAAGCTCTATGAAGCGCACCCGACCGAGCTTGAGCCTCTGCTCACCTACGCCTCGGCCGCCCTCCACGCAGCCTCCAAGGCGTGCCCGCTCTACGATGCCGATGGCAAGCGGTGGGACGGCATCGACCTCATCGAGTGGCTCGAGTCGCCCGAGGACGCCCCCACCAGCCAGCGCCTCGTCGCCTCGGCCCCTGTTAGCTTCCCCATCAACGGCCTTTTGAGCCTGTCTCAGTTCTGCCTGTCGTGCCACCGCCTGGACATTCAGCCCGGTCAGCTCCGGACTCTCTTCGCTGGTGCCACCGGCCACTCTCAGGGTGTCGTCATCGCCGCCGCCGTCGCCGGCCTGCCTGCCACTGCGACCTTCTCCGACTTCTACGCCGCCGCCGGCGATGCGGTGCGCCTGCTCTTCGCCATCGGTTGGACTTGCAACAATGAGCGGTCTCAGGGCCCCGACTCGGCCGCCCACGGCCAGGAGGAGCTGCCCGTGTCCTGCATGATGAGCGTGCGGGGCATGAGCCGCGAGGTCGTCAAGAAGGTCGTCGCCGAGGCCAACAAGTACCTCCAGCCGCAGGACAAGGTGGCCATCGCCCTGATCAATTCGCGCGACTTGGTCGTCCTCGCCGGCCCCGAGCGATCGCTCGCCGGCGCCAAGACCCTCCTCGAGGCCAAGGCTGCTCCGCCGGGCCTGGACCAGAACAAGGTCCCGTTCCCCCAGCGCAAGCCCGCCCTCGACACCATGTCGCTCCCCATCTCGGCTCCCTTCCACTCGGCCACGCTCGCGAGCGTCCCCGAGAAGATCATGGACATGGCCAAGGACGTGTTCGTCAACCTCCGCCTGGCCATCCCCCTGTACCACACCCACTCGGGTGAGGCCGTGCAGCTCTCCGGCCGCCGTCTCGTCCGGGCCATGGTCGACATGATCGTCATCGAGCCCGTCTACTGGCAGAAGGCCTGCGTCTGCGCTGGCATCACCCACATCATCGACTTCGGCCCAGGCCGCACCTCGTCGCTCCTGCTCGAGCGCGTTGAGGGCTCTGGCACTCGGGTCCTGCTCGCCGCCGAGGACGTCGATGCTGGCTCTCGCCTGGGCGGCCAAGAGGAGCTCTTCTCCTTCAAGCCCGTCCGCGCCCCCGATAACTGGGGTGTGCAGTACGCCCCCTCGTGGGAGTACCTCCCCAACCAGGAACCCCAGCTCGTCACCCGCATGACGCGCCTGCTCGGCACCCCGCCCGTCATGGTCGCCGGCATGACCCCCACCACCGGTGCCTGGGACTTCGTCGCCCGCGTCATGAACGCTGGCTACCACATTGAGCTCGCTGGTGGCTCGTACGCCCAGCCCGGCGAGTTTGAGCGCGCCATCCGCCGCATTGCTGCGTCCACTCCCAAGCACCGCGGCATCACGGTCAACCTGATCTACGCCTCTCCGCGCTCCTTCGGGTGGCAGAGCCAGCTCGTCAAGACCCTCATCGCCTCTGGCCAGCGTGTCGATGGCCTGACCATCGGTGCCGGCGTGCCCAGCGTCGAGGTTGCTACCGAGCTGATCACCGACCTTGGCCTCAAGCACATCTCGTTCAAGCCTGGCAGCCAGCGGGCCATCACCCAGGTGCTCGAGATCGCGGCTGCGTGCCACAACTTCCCCATCATCCTGCAGTGGACTGGCGGCCGCGCTGGTGGCCACCACTCGTGCGAGGACATGTGGGCGCCCCTTCTGGCGACCTACGGTGCCATCCGTCAGCACCGCAACATCGTCCTAGTTGTCGGGGGTGGTCTTGGCGATGCCGATGGCATGCTGCCCCTCTTCACTGGTGAGTGGTCGACCCGTTTTGGCGCCGCTCGCATGCCCGTCGACGGTGTGCTCGTCGGCAGTCTCATGATGGTCGCCAAGGAGGCGCACACCTCCCTCGCCGCCAAGAAGCTCATCGCCCAGACGGCCGGCACTTCCGATGATGAGTGGCACACCACCATGAAGGGCCCCGCCGGCGCCGGCGGTGTCGTCACTATCAAGTCCGAGATGGGCGAGAACATCCACGTCCTGGCCAACCGCGCCGCTATCCTGTGGCGCGAGCTCGACGAGCAGATCTTCAGCATCCGCGCTAAGCAGGACCGCGAGGCCAAGCTGGCGCAGCGCCGCGAGGAGATCATCCGCAGGCTCAACACTGACTACTGCCGCCCGTGGTTCCCCGTCGATGCCTCGGGTCGCGCCGTTGAGGTCCGCGACCTGACCAACGCCGAGTGCCTGACTCGCATTGTCGAGCTCATGTACTTGCGCGACCAGGGCCGCTGGGTCCACTCCTCGTACGAGCTCCTCTTCAAGGAGATGACCAGCCGCATCGTGCAGCGCCTGTCGCCCGATGGCGCCCTCTCCCCGCCCACCGGCCGCCCTGCCAAGATTGTCGAGGGCCTCGTCAAGCGCTTCCCTGAGGGCATGCGCTCGCTCCTCTACCCCGATGACGCCCTCCTCTTCTTCGAGCTCTGCAAGGCTCGCGGCCGCAAGCCAGTCAACTTCATCCCCTCCTTCGAGGACAACTTCGAGACCTGGTTCAAGAAGGACAGCCTGTGGCAGTCGGAGCAGCTAGAGGTCATCCCGGGCCAGGATGCCGAGCGCGTCATCATCATCTACGGACCCATCGCCGCCCGGTACGTGAACTCGGTGGATACTCCCGCTGCGGACATCCTGGGAGGCATCACTGCCAAGCTCACCCAGTCCCTGGTCCCGGCTTCCGCCGGCCTCGGCCTGCAGGCTGGTCGCCCTCTCAGTGTCTACAGCTTCTCCACTGTCTCAGGTCTCGCCACTCCTGAGTCGATCGACTCGGATGACGACGAGCACATCCCCCGCGAGCAGATCTACACCTTCGACATCGCCAACCCTGCCGGCTACTGCGAGTGCATCATCGACGACCTCGCCGCCGAGGGCCATGCTTGGCTCACTGCCTGCCTGAGGGAGAAGAACATGGTCCGCGGACAGGCGCGTGTGGCCAACCCCATCCCCGCGGCGCTGACTGTGCGCCGCAGCGACACCCTCCAGGTCAAGTATGAGGCCAGCGGCAAGCCTACCTCTCTCAAGCTGCACAGGCGAGACAACACTGGTGCCGAGTACCCGGCCCTGTCGATTGCCTCGCAGGACGGCGAGCACGTTGTCGTCACCATCACCGCGCCCCCCAACCCCACCCGCGGCGGTCTCTTGACCACCCTGCAGTCGCAGCTAGAGGTCCGTGTCCGGGGAGACACCATGACGCTCATCGACGTCACCCAGGACCGCGACCGTCTGGTCCGGGACTTCTACGCCTCGGCCTGGTCGCTCTCCCTGGCTCCCCACCACCGCCATGCCAACCTGGCCTCGCTGGCTGACGCCGAGTTCCGCGGCAAGGACGTCATCCTGACCCAGGCCATGGTCGACAGCTTCACTGCCACCACTCGCCGTGCCCGCGGCCAGAACTCCGGCCCCGATGGCAGGAGCCATGTGCCCCTCGACATGTCCATCGTCGTGGCTTGGACTGCTCTCACTAAGCCGCTCCTGGTGCCCGTCATCGGCGGCGACATCTCTAGGCTGCTGCACAGGTCCAACGGCTTCCGGGTCCTCTCGGAGACTGACGGCACTCACATGGCCGTCGGCGACCTCCTTTCCACCACCGCCCGCATCGTCCGCGTGAAGATTCAGGGCACCGGAAAGGTTGTCGACGTCGAGGCGACCATCTCGCGCAACGAGAAGCCTCTCGTGGCCGTCAACACGTCCTTCTTCATCCCTGGCCACTTTGAGCACGACGATGAGATGTCGGCCGTGCAGGAACCCGAGATGAGCATCCACATCGACTCGGCCAAGACCGAAGCCGCCCTGAAGAGCCGCAGCTGGTTCCGGGCCGTCGACCCCGATGAGAGCCTGGTCGGCAAGACGCTCAAGTTCACCCTGAGCTCGGGCCAGACCAGCCGCCTGGTCAAGACCTCTGGCTCGTCCTCCGCCCGCGAGTGGTACCTCCACGTCGAGGGAGAGATCTTCTCTGAGGAGCAGCGCATCGGTGAAGTCGAGTTCTCGGTCACCTCGCGGGCCAGCCTAGGCAACCCCGTCGTCGACTTCCTCGAGCGCCACGGCAAGCCCGTTGAGCCCGAGGCCACGCCGCTCGAGAGCGGTGGCCTGGTCGCGACCCGCATCATCAACGTCGAGGATCGCGGCTGGGAGTACTCGGCCGCCTCGGGCGACACTAACCCCATCCACGTGTGCCCGACCTTCGCCGCCTTTTCCGGCCTGCCTGAGGGCCAGCCCATCATCCACGGCATGTACAGCTCGGCACTGGTGCGCCGTGCCGTGGCCGATGCGCTGTTCCCTGACGGCGAGGGCTGCCACTTCCACCACTGGAACACCTCGTTCGAAGGCATGGTCCGCGGCGGCGACCGTCTGCGGGTTGAGATCCGCCACGTATCCATGGTGAAGGGCCGCATGGTCCTCGAGATCCAGGTCCACCAGCACGGCAAGGATGGTGAGGCCGAGGGTCTTGTCCTCAAGGCCCAGGCCGAGGTTGACCAGCTGCCTACCTCGTACATCTTCTGCGGCCAGGGTAGCCAGGAGAAGGGTATGGGCATGGTTGGCTACGAGGCCGACGCGGCTTCCCGCGATGTATGGGACCGGGGTGACAAGCACCTCTCTGAGCTCTATGGTAAGCTCCTTCCCCCCTCACTCCTAACACATGACTCTCAACTAACCCGTGCACCAGGTTTCTCTCTCATCGAGCTCATCAAGAACAACCCGACCTCCCTTACCATCTACTTCGGCGGCGCTCAGGGCCGCGCCCTCCGCGCCCGCTACCTTTCACTCACCAAGGACGACCCCGTCACCGGCAAGCCCATCCCCGTCATGGATGATCTCTCGCCGAACGCCTCGTCCTACACCTTCCGCAACCCGTCCGGCCTGCTCTTCAGCACGCAGTTCGCCCAGCCGGCGATCAGCCTGCTCAACTTGGCCGAGATGGCGACCCTCCAGTCCCGCGGCTTCGTGCAGCAGAACGCTCGCTTCGCCGGCCACAGTCTGGGCGAGTACAGCGCCCTGGGTGCCTGCGGCGGTGTCTTCGGTGTCGAGGACCTCATGACTCTGACCTTCTACCGCGGCTTGGTCATGCAGCACGCCATGAAGCCCGGCCCCGGCGGCCGCACCGACTTCTCCATGGTGGCTGTGAACCCCTCGCGCGTGTCCAAGGGCTTCGACCAGGTCGCCCTCGAGAAGGTCGTCACCGACATCGGCAAGAAGACCGGCCTGCTCCTCGAGGTTGTCAACTACAACATCGATGGTGTGCAGTACGTCTGCGCCGGCCACCTCAAGACGCTCTGGATGCTCGGCTTCGTGTGCGACCGCCTCTCCAAGGGCGGGTCGGCCGAGAAGCTCATCGAGCAGGCTGCCGAGGCCGTCGAGGACGTCCCGCTGCCCATCGACCTCACCCGTGGCAAGGCTACGGTGCCGCTCGCCGGCGTCAACGTGCCCTTCCACTCGAGCTTCCTCCGCGGTGGCATTGACACCTACCGGAAGTACCTCAACGAGATGGTCCGCGTGGAGAACATCGACCCTGACAAGCTGGAGGGTCGCTACATCCCTAACCTGACGGGCCGTCCTTTCGAACTCAACAAGGAGTACGTCGAGGACGTCTACCGCATGACGGGCAGCCAGAAGGTGCAGAACCTCCTGACTGTCTGGGGATAATTTGGAGGATACCTAATGGATTATGAGATGACGAGAGATGGCTCTAGATTGCATTCATTTTCTTCTGTTTGTCTTTTATCAGTTGCACTGCTTGGGACGGGAGGATGATGAGATGGCCACGTCTTGGCCAGACATGGACTTCCCTTTCTTGCTTTTTTTGCTTGTCAGTTGCACTGTTTTGGATCGGGCGAGGAGCGCGAAGAGTCGAAGACTACGTCTTGACAGACATGGACTTCCCTATGTTCTTGATTTTTACCTTTGTATACGCTTGGCGCTGTTTGTCTTGAAGGTCCTTCACATCTCTCTCACTCGCTACGGGGGGTGGGTGCACAGGAGCATCATCATCATGGGCATCGTTTTTTTTTCCAGCCACACGGGTTTTGTATTGTTTGGCGCTATGTTATAGACAGTCTTTGGTGGTATGTAATTTAGACTAAAATCCGGACCTTGACCCTATTAACCGTGGGCTGGTTTCGAGAAATGAAGATTGAAAGATTTCAAGAAATTCGTCGCTGTCAAGCATGTCTTCAGTTGGGATGAACCTCTCTCTCGGCCCGTCTCCCCCTTTGGCGGCCTAGCGGCCTGAACAGCCTGGTGTGCCTCCTTCGCTGCCGAGAGCGCAACCTGGGCTTCGTCTAAGAAACAGCCGTGCCTTCGTCCTTCGCGTCGACTCGGAACGCGAACCTCCTGGTGAACCAGTTCGGTGAACGCCAAGCTCCTCTATCAGTGGTATCCGCATTCCTCCCTGATCCTATTGCAGTTCGCGCCGGCGGGAAGAAAAACAAAAATGCATCAAGTGGCAGTGGCAGAATGGGCGAAAACCACAACAATTAGCATCCTCCCGCCACAGCCGGCTGAGGCGGGGACCGGAATCCGGCCACTCGTCCGCGACCCACAATCCCACCAAAAAAAAATCGCCTTCACACCGGCGTGTACATAGGTGGCGGCTCGCCCAAGTGCGTCTCGAGCGTGGCGTCGATGTCCAGTCTGCGGAGTCCGCGTCGCTGTCTCCGCTCTGGTCGCATCGTCTCCTCGACAGGTCCTGCGGGAGGCTTCTAGCTCCCGGAAGTGTTCTCGAACCGGCCGTGGCTGCTCTTCCTCCAATGCCCTGGGCTTAAGGGCCCCCTCGTGCCACCGTTTACTGACCTGGTTCCCTTCTCTTGTCCGTAGTACTCTTGCCCGTTGCCGTCCAGGCTCACGTTATCCCAGTCTTGGCTGTTGCGCCGCTGCCGAGGGCTCAGCGGCGGTCGCCGGTCGCCCGTGAGGCTGTCAGCCGACGAGTTCAGCTGGCTGCGGGTGACGTAGCGCTGACCACCCTCGCCGCGCGTGCGGCCGGGGGTTGCCATGCCGGCGAGCGAGCGGACGACACCGATCAGAACGATGATGACATAGACCATAAGCAGCGCGGTCGAGATGAGGGCCTCCTGGATGAGACCGTTCTGCAACTTGTTGACAACCGTGTCGACGGCGGCGGTGATGTCGTCTGAGGTGACGCTGGAGGGCGTTGCGAGGAACGAGGTGAGATCACTATCGTCGCCGATGCTCTTCTGCGCGCCCTGGCTGAAGGTGTCGTTGGGGAACAGCGGGAACGACACATGGGCCTGGTCGTGCACCCACGTGAGACCCTTCTCGACGGCGTCGATCTTGTTGCCAATCAGGCAGGCGAAGACGTTCTTGACTGTGTTGTACAGCACGGTGCCGTTGAAGATGTCGTCGAGGCCCTTGTTGATCTCGTCCTCGAAGGTGGTCAGGGTGTCGTTGACAGCTGTGGTGGCGATACGAACCCAGCCGAAGACGTCGTTGTTGACCTCATCCGTCATCTTAGTGATGACCCCGTTGGCATCATTGGCCCAGGTGACAGAGACGTCCTCGAGAGTGGTGACGACCTGGTTCGCGAAATCACCGACTTGGTTAGCCAGCTCGGGCGTCTTCTGCTGGATCAGCTTCAGTATGATCAGTTGGCAGAGGCATGAGAAGAGACCGGCGAGGGCCAGCGACAGCACGAAGAGAGCGGGCAGCGAGGTCCCGTAGGCGACGGCCCACCGCACCAGCAGCTGGCGCTTGCCCGAGAAGCGCGCGGCCAGCTTGATGCCGGTGGTCGAGGTGAAGGGCCGCGACGCGATGTAGACGACGTCCATGGGGTCGTAGCCGTGCTTGGTGAAGACGCGGGCGAGGCGCTGCTGGCGGCGCCACCGGCGGATCTCAAGGTAGCCTTGGGCGACAATCGCGAGCAGGGCCAGCACGATGATGACAACGAGGAAGGCGATCTTGGCGTCGGCCGCGATCTTGAAGAGCTTCTCAAAGAAGTCGTTCAGGAACGAGTTATCGGAGCAGAAGGACAAGCCCTTCTTCTGTGCGACGGGGAAGATGCTCGAGTCGAACGAGTAGTTGCCGTAGGTCTGGTCGAGCAGGTCTTGCACCTTCTTGAAAGGGATAGTCAGGACGCTCTCGGTGAGGTTCTTGGCTTGGTCGAAGGACGGGATGGTTGAGTTGAGGCCGGCCAGGTCCTTGACGAACTGGGTGCTGTCGACGTGGATGGTCTGCAGCTTGTTCAGATCGGAGCTAATGTCAATCTTGGGCGGGTCAGTATTGACGCCGAAGATGGAGGCGCCCTTGGAGATGGCGTTGTAGAAGTTGTTGATGATGGTCTGCACGTTGTCCAGCGCCGAGCTAATGTCGCCGCTAATGCCCTTGATGGCGTTGTTGATGAAGTCGGTCGTGTCTTGCACCATGGCGACGGCGACGTCCAACCCACCGTGGATGAAGGCGGCAGCCAGGCAGACGTAGGTACCGATGTACATGTTGATGATGAAGAGCAGCAGCTGCGGGATGGCGGTCAGGATCATGCTGAGCACGGAGACCATGCCGCTGACGGCCTTGGTGACGCCGACGGCGGCGGCGCTGTTGACGCCGACCGAGAGGTAGTGCGGCATCGAGGCCATGGCGCTGCCGATGTCCTCTACCTTGGTGCAGGCCGCGAGGGCCTTGGCCTTAGCATCGCCGATGTTGTCATTTAGGCTGGCGAGCAGGATGAGGGTGCGGACTAGCACCAAGAGGAGCAGCACGGTCCAGCGGTTGAACCAGAGCTGCGAGAGCCGGGACCGGAGCCCCAGGTAGGGGGTGATGCTCCCGGCGGTGTCAGCATGGGGCCGGAGCTGTTCCTTGTTGGAGGACGTCGGGGAGTTGGCGTTGAGTGACGCCGGCACCGGGGGGTAGTCCCCCAACTCCTTCTTCTTGCCGAACATCTATACCGTTGTCCGTTGTCCGTTGTCCTGCGGTTTATCTTTAGTGTGGGTATTTCTAGAATGATCCTCCCAAAGTAAGAAGTGAAGATCGAATAATGTGTGTGTGTGTGTGTGTGTGTGTGTGTGTGTGTTGATTAGGATTATTCCGAGGTTGTGTGCGTTGTATTAGACCAGCTAAGAAAGGCGAACCGAGACCAAGGAAATAAGACAGGAAGCGAAGAGGCCGAAGAGAAAAAGAAAATATTAGAGACTCCTATATCCAGCACATGACGGAGAGCGGTGGTGAAGAAGAGCGGGTTGAGTAGAATGGGAAGGGGAACAATGGGTAGGGTGAATAGGTGAACAAAGACATATATTAAAGGCGTGGGTGGGCTTTGTGTGAGGTCGGCAGTGACTGGGGTTTTGCGTCTAAGTGAGGCGGCGGCTGCACGTACCTTGTGACTCGGAGGCCTGGGAAAGAGCAACGGCGAATCCGGGCCCAAATTAGAAAAAAAAGAGAAATGACAGCAGGCAATGCGAGCTAGGGTAACTGGGGTATTTTTTTTTTGTTTCAAGGATACCAGAGCCTATGGCTCTTCTTTGTCGCGGCCAGGCGAGGGCGCGTTGTCGTGCTAAGCGCTGGATGCTTCTCAGCCAGTCGTTCCCTGGTCTGGGGTCTGGACAGGCGACTCCCCAAACGGTAGGGTCTTCTTGGCGGGCTGGCTCGATGAGAAGGGGAAAAAAAGGCTCAGACGGATTCGATTGCAATCGAAAAATGATACCCTTCGGTGCGTCTGTCTCGGGTGACTCTGGGCAGACGGTGGGCTGAGCCGCAAGGGTATGGCTTTTTCTTTAAGTTGCTTGTCGGGGTTGTTTGGTCGCTCCTTATTGTTCGGAGAGGGCAGTACTTGCACAGTAGAGCGAGAGAGATGGGCTCAATAGCGCTGGACCGGACCGAAGGGGTTCCCACCGCCCACGGGACGTGGTGCGAGCGGGACCGACGATCTGATATAGGAGCTCTAGAGAGCCTATCTTTGTCACTTTTTACTTGACGAGGGGGGGCTGCGCAAGGGGACACCACGGAGCGAGCTTCTGATGGTGCCCATCTTTCGAAAGTCGCCATCGCGGGCGGACGACTGGGTGACATTTATTCCTCGCCGCCGGTCTAGACGCAACCCACGCAACCTCCCCGGGCCAAGCTGGCGAACTGGGAAAGTGGGCAAGAATGCGGACTGACGACATCGCCGCTCGCCTCGGGGCCAAAATCGCTATCGCTCAATCAGAGCCTCCCGGTTGTGGCAGGTGGGCTGTGCAGCGTGGCACTAGCCTCAGGGTCCTTGGGACAGTCAGGGCCCGCCAGCAGGCAAAAGCTGGCCCAGGAAAGAGGGTGCGCCTGTTCACAGCACAGGTTGACAAGCGAGACAAGCAAGACAGGCAGGCACGACAGGGCCCACCCGTGCCTTGCTGCCAGGGACGCCGGGGGCCAGATCGCCGCCCGTGTGGTCCCGTGGCAGGCCCGCAGCGAGATCTCGTTGGCGGGTTTCAGTGGCCCGCCAGCAGGGTTGTCCTGGTAGCGTGTACCTTAGCCGCCCAATCAGGCCCCGTAGCAGTGCTGGCCTCAGGGCTCGCTAGCCGCGGGAGGGTGGGGCACCGTCGCCCTACGGACGGTCGCGCTTGTCGATCCCAGCGTCCGCCAAGAAATCGCCACAGACTACTGCGTAACTGCCCTCCAGGACATGCAAAAACCGGTTTGCGACGGAATGCTGCAGGGCGAATCTTGGGGGGAAAGGCTGCCCGGCGATCTGGAGGGGAATATCCTGTCGACCCGGCAGCTTCCCTCGCACAGTCCACGCCGGTCTCGGCCCCACACGTTTATTTTTTCCCCCAGCTCCTCGCCTCGGCTCCCCGGGGGCGACGCTACTTCTCAGCCGGAACGAATGACGACGAGGCGGCCGTTCCTCCGCCTCCGCGACATTCCTCGTACCCCATGGCCACAGCAACGTCGACGACTGGCTTTTTTTTTTTTCCACCAGCCATCGGCGGCCTTGCATGAGCGTGTGAGGCCTCACCTCCTCTTCTAGTCACATGGCGGACCTCCCCGGCGTGCACTGTCGTCGTATCGCTCACCTCGGCCCTTCTCCTCGTCCCTGCCGGCAAGTCTGGCGTGCATGCTTTGATGCCGCACCCCAGCACCTGCGCTCCGCCTCGCCTGTTCCGCCGACCTCTGCTCTGCTGGGCTCCTGGGCTAGCTGCTGGGAGATACGTGGTCGTGCTGGCCAGTTCTTGCCTGTCCCGCTTGCCTGCCCGTCAGCCTACCAGGACCTCAGGGAGGCGTCCCGGGCCGTGGTGGGCCCCTCCGCCGTTGCCCGGTCTCAACGTCAGGCCCTGGGGCCGAATCGATTGGACGTCTGCGCCCGGCGCTTGCAGCAAATCGCGTTCGCTCCCCCTATTGGCCCGAGGACCTCTCCCTGTGGGGCTCCTCAGCCAAAGCAAGCCCGCTTTGGAACAGACTCTGGCGGCAACAGAAACAGCTAATTACGGCTGCTGTTACACTCAAGGAATCTATTCAAAGGGTTAAAGTGCTATAATAGCATTAGTTCTCTCGCACTAAAGGATCAAGCTGACTAGGCTAGTAGCTTCGGCGCTTCGTGGGCGACGAGGCAACAAGCCTTGCCTTTCCAGCATCGCGACACCAAAACCCTAACCCCGATAAACTTTCATGCTCCTTCTGCCTTGTCGCCACCTCGATGGCGGCGCGGAAACCTGGGGCACAGTCACGTGGCATTAGCAACATAGAAATCAGTTTCACGCTGATGAAACTCATTTGCTGTGGCCAGTCTGGTGGATGCCCTGCCGGTCAAAGTCACCTGATCAGCCACAGGTAACGTTCCATAAAGCGCCATTCGACCATATAACCCTAACCCTTGTAACTGTCGCGTCTGAGCACCGCTAGTTAGTCCAGGCGCCACGTGCCGTGACTTGTAAGTAACGTAGGTCCCCATGGATGGGGCTAATCGTGGACCTCATGTAATCATGTAATGTTCAGGCTACTCTATGCTGCCGCGTATACTTTCATCTTGTTGCTTGCTCGGGGGATCCGCCGTCTATCCCAAAGACAGCCTGCTTGACGGGCAAAGGCGGAGGCCATGAAGCTCCTAGACATGCCGCTGGAGGTTGTCCGGGCCACGTTTGCCTACCTTGTCGAATCTGTGCCGGTTGCGGAGGCGGCTAAATTTCGCGAGGTCAACCGTAAGCACAGTAGCAGCGAGACTGAGTTAGCTGACCCTAAACCTTAAGCCAGGCATCTTCAGCCACGAGATATTAGTGGCCATCGCGTCCACCCGGGCGTTGTGTCTCAAGTCCAGTCCACTGGAGAATCGCCGGAACCAGCCGGAACTAACTTCTTTCTGTCGTTTCCTCGCGAGATTTCTCCTGATACGCCCCTATTGCCAGGAACGGCCATGGCACGCCAACATATCTGCGTTCCTCAACCACCTGCTCGACGAGCTCCGGGTTGATCCTCGAGACCGGCGGGAGGCTATGTATGTGATGTGCCAGTATATGGTCGACCACTTCCGCACTGGACAGCCGGACGACTCCGAATTTGCCGCAAACTGCATCCTAGAAGGACTAGACTCGCCACCCGTCAAAATTGACACCTCGCGCGAGCCATTGGAACACCATCTGCTCCCTAGCGCTATCCTGCTGAAGCTTCCTAGCATATACGAGCCCATCCTGGACTCACATGAGGCTCACGGCTCTGAAGCTTGCTCTGCGAGTGCATACTTTACTACCCCTGTGTATGTTGCCGTCAAGACAGGGCAGATCGACCTGCTTCGCCGCTTGCTCAGTGCTAAAGGCGCTCCATATTCCCCGGCAGGATCGACATCGAACCCACTAGATGCCGCTGTGGCTAATGGTGACCAGGTAGCCCTCGAGATGCTTCTAGACTGGGCGCCATTTCCCCAGGAGCAGCTAGGTAGCGCCTTGCGGCTAGCGGCCGAAGCAAGCAGCATTACCTTGGCATTTCCTATCGTCTCTCACGCCTATCAACACTCCATACCCATC
This sequence comes from Thozetella sp. PMI_491, assembly GCA_021432635.1. Classification (NCBI taxonomy): domain Eukaryota; kingdom Fungi; phylum Ascomycota; class Sordariomycetes; order Chaetosphaeriales; family Chaetosphaeriaceae; genus Thozetella; species Thozetella sp. PMI_491. The sequence continues at coordinate 396,428 of MU270066.1, read as the reverse complement.
CACGACGCGCTTGAAACCGCGCTATCTATAGCATGCAAGGGGGCCTCGCTGGACTTTTTAGACTTCCTCCTAGACCAGCCCCCAGTGTTGGAGGGGGAATTCGCTCGATCACCAGCCACCGACGATGAGGGCCGTCACATTTTCAGCCTATCGTCTTCGATCGATGTCGCGGCAATGGCCGGGAATACATCGGTCCTCAAGATGCTCATGATCGAAGGCGTGATGCCGGATGAGCATACCTTCCTTCTGGCCATCATTGGCGGCCATCTCGGTGCTGTGCGGGTGCTCTTGCCAACGACAAAAGTGGCGTTCATGGGCGTGTTCTGGGCCCGCTCCTTGTCAGCCGCCATCAAGGTGTGGGCCGGCCAGTCCAAGGAGATCCTGCAGTACTTGCTGGAAGAGGCCATGGCGGTCAAAATCGCCAAAGGCTTTTGGTTGTATCCTGCCACTTTCGGGCGCCTGATGCACGCGGCATGTGCCTACGGAAACTTGGAGGCCTTTGAAATCCTGGTGCGCGCCGGCATGCCGGTGGACAAACCACTATGTCAACCTCCGAATCCATTCTACTTCCAGCAGGACGAGGACTGGACGCCCATGATGGTAGCCCTGACATCCACCAAGGGCCAGCGGCTCATCGTCCCTCGTTTGATCGAGCTGGGGGTCGAGGAAGTCAGCCGAACACAAACCCGTTTTTGGAGGGCATTTGAGCTGGGCGTGTACCCCCAGACGATGCACGCCCGCCAGTCGGCGGAGAGCGGTGAGGTTATCGAAGATTTGCAGCCCAATGCTGGACTCAACCTCCTAGACCTTCAACAAACCGGGATATGGGGAAGAGACTTCTAGAGCCCCGGCGGATTTGTGGGGTTCATTTCAATTGTCTGTGTCGAATAATTCTGCAAAGAGATCATGGATTGTGCTGCGTCGGCCTAGCGAGCTTGTCTTGGGGTTTCGGAGTTCAGGGGCGGGTAAACAAGGATACATCCCCACTGCACCAAGTTCAAGGTATCTAGATGATTTTAGTTCCGCAGGGAAACTCAAACTATAGCACGAAGCACCAAGGTAGGGGGTTCATAACAAAGACATTGCTTCTTAGTGTTGGGATACAGTGAATAGCCTATCTAGGTCTCTATATTTGTACTGAATTGGGAATACAATATGCTCAACAGAGGTATCTAGGTCTAAAACGCCGCTGGACAATGCAGAAAACCCAAAGCTATGACTCTACCGCCCTAGTCACTGTTCACTATGTGATCGTGCTGGCGGTTAACAGGGCGCCGGCGTGGGGGTTAACATCGTTGTTGCGGTGAACAGGATGCCCGTGCCGTTCTTCAGGTAGCATGTGCCGTAGTGGTCGGGCTCTAGGAATGTCCTGTTGGTACCAAGCTTGACAGCCTGGCAGCCGCGCGATCTAGTGTAAGTGTTGTACGACGCGTATGCGCTTATGCAGTCCTGGAACGTGTAGGTCGTGACGGCCATAAAGGTGACGGCGTCGGTGTAGTCCATGAAGCACTGGATCTTGAAGGTGAACTTTTGCGACTTCATCGTCACCAGCTGGCTCTGGCCGTCCAGATTAGGGCAGTCGAGCGCGAGCATGGCGATGGCCGGAGGCACGAAGGTGGAGGTGCTCGACTCGCCGTAGCCGATGCAACTGGATCAAGCCCCGGTAGGGCTGCTTTCATGGCTGCAGGGTCTGGAGACAGACAAGTCCATGAAAGCCAAATTGAAGTGGCTGTGAACTTTTGACCCTAGTAAGGTCACGAAGATATGAGGGGAACCATATTCACGATTTCCCACTCAGCTTTTGTATACCCCGGATACTACTTCGTCATCTTGGTTGCAAACCAGGCGATTCTTGAACTTCTATCTGCCCGAGCTTTGTGCCCAGCGGCGTTTATGTGTGGAAGAGTGGGCACAATCAGCTTTTATGAACTGCTCCGGCCAGGATATCTAAGGGAAGCCTAGTGGAAAGTGCTCGGAACTACCGTCTAGTTGGAGTCGCAGCCTTGCCGGCGTCAACAACGGCTCTTGGGGCCGAGCAAGAGCACATCGATTGATTAGGCAGCGGGGCGCTGGTAGATATACTTCTACAAATCCCCGTTCGACTACCCATGCCCAGCGGAAAGCTTTGGGTTTTGGATTCTGCAGACTGTATGATGGACCAGTATGCCGTGCATACTACGAGGTGAGGTGGATTGGGTGTAATTTCGTGCGGAACTAACAGGGGCTGCATTCCCCCCCTTCAGGCCGCCTTTCCTTTTTGGGTTATCTCGCACCTGGTTTCGTGATATCCTGTGACGATGTCTCGTGTGACTGGATTTCCTGGAACGATGTCTTTTGCAGTGACTCGTTCATCCATACGTAGCGGTGGGTGCAGAGGCGGTTACAACGTGCGAGAAACTCGGTGCTGCTGGCCTAGCTAGAGAGAGTGACCTCCGACGAAGAAGGTTGGGCTGTCCAGTGGATATGGATAATATATAAGGTGGGTGGAGAGCGTAGATAGCAGCCGGAAGCAAGCAAGGCGAGCAGACAGTAAAGCAAGTACCTGACTGTGAAGCATTCTCTGTGACCCATTTATTAAATTACTATGTATTCGCTTGGACAAGTATCGCTTAGCGTGTAACTCACAAAGCCAGGTAGTTACATACAGTCAGTACCCAGGGAGGTACTAAGTAAGCACAACCTAGCTGCACGAAAAATCCATCCAAATCAGGACTAGACCGTCCAGCACGGTTCAGCACGAAATTGGAGCATTTTGCAAGGAAGCAGCTGCCGTCGGGAGGACAAGGGAGAGAGGTGGCTCGGGACCAATGCCCCTGGCAGCTTGCAGCTAGCAGACTGGCCCCAGACAAGCTGACGACGCCCCGCCCCGAAACTTCGAGACATTGGATTCCCTTCTCCGATCCTCAAAAGAACAGGAAGCAGCTGCGATCCGGCTAGTTGGTTTTCTACCCCATCGCTCCCGCCGTCGCATTCTTCGGTCCATCCCGTGGACAATTCCCCTTCCCCCCTCGGCATGCTACCATGGATTTGGGTGTGTCCAGGCGTACCGTGACCATCCTGTTGGCCGTCCTGGTGCTCATCTACGTGGTGCGATGGACCTCCAACGAGGCAATTGTCGATGTAGGTATCGCGACCCGCGCGCCCCCTGCCCCTCGTGATTAACCAGTTGTCTAGAGAACGCGGAAGCTACTCGGCTCGGGCGATGCATCGCCCGCCGCGACGCCATATTTTGGCGAGATCAAGGACCGAGTCGCCGTCGTCAGCGACACCCAATACTCGCCCCGCCTGGTGCCGCTGATGCTGCACTTCCACTCGGTGCTGGGCCCGGACTGGCCCGTGATCTTGTACACCACCGAAGAGAATCGCGACCAGCATCTGGTAGGGAACTCAGCCGTCTGGGACAAGGCCGTGCGCGACGGACGCATCCAGGTCCGCATCATCCCCGCCGAGTTCGACCTCACGCAGCGCCAGGGCGTCAACCTGTACCTCTCGCGGCCTTGGTTCTGGGAGCAGCTTGCGCCCGCGAAGCACGTCCTCATCTTCCAGACTGACGCCATGATCTGCGGCAACTCGCACCGCAACGTCGAGGACTTCTTCAAGTGGGACTTCATTGGCGCCCCGCTGCACGGCTCGGAGAAGTACCTGAACGGCGGCCTGTCGCTGCGCAACCGCACCATGATTCTCGACATCCTGCAGGAAGGCAACAACTGGGAGGAGGACGTCAAGTCGGGCGCCTGGGACATGGGAGGCGAGGACATCTGGTTCTCGCGCAAAATGGTCGACCGGGGCGGTCAGCTCCCCGACTTCACCGCAGCCCTCGAGTTCTCGTGCGAACACCAGAACCACGTCGATCGACAGAAGCACCCCATGGGCTACCACAAGGTACACAAGTACGCCTCTAAGAGCATCGATGAGATTGCCAAGTGGTGCCCGGAGATCGCGCTTGCGGCGCCCGGGACCCTGAAGGACGGGGATTGATGGAATGCTTCTGTGGAGATGTTTCGAATTTGGCACCGATATTGCGATCGGCTGAGGGGCCCGCCAAGACAGTGACACGTCTCTCACGGTCTCTGGGCTTGTCAGATCCCATGTACTAATAAGCATGCCTGCGCATCGGCCCCAGCGACGGGCCTGGCAGTTGCGCCAAAGAATAGACTAAGACCGATACCCCAAACTTCCAATTTGACCCTTTTTTTTCTGTCTCTCTCTTTCAATATCCTGCAAGGGGATAACTTGTGACAAAATGCAATTATCTTGTCAGACAGGCGGAACCCGACAGGCTTGCGTGTCAACAATACTGAGACATGAGTCTGAGGGGTCTACGCCGAATTTACAGCGAGGGGCTACGAAATGTTGCAACTTTGAGAATTAAAGGCGGTTTGGGCTAGCCGCTTGACAACAAGGAATACATACCATTCTCATAACCGCTTTTAGCATAGCCGTTGGGACGTTGAGTATACGACTTAGGCACCGTATGTATAATGCCAACCTAAGCAGCTAGGCCGCTAAGTGGTGGGATGGAGGGGCGGCACGCGCTTGGCACTTGGCAACCTGCACTGGGCGTTTACCGTAGCACGGGTGCGCAAGGCAAGGCTGTGCCGCCGATTGGGGGCGGCGGCGCAGCTGAGCTGTCGCCGAACCAACAGCCAACACGTCCAAGATTTTACAGCTGCCTCGTCGCGACGCTGTTTTCTAGAGGACAACTTGCATCGACATCAGCAGGCCCTCAATTTGCCCTGCTTCCCTCGTTGCCTCTATCCCCCTGCTTCGACATGACGATGTACATATAATGCTACCCCGGAGCCTTGTCCTGCTTCTCGCCCCGCACGTCTGGGGCCTAGGCCTCGTCGCGGCGTCGGAGCATTCGTGGCAGACATGGGGTCCCTACCGGCCCAACCTCTACTTCGGGGTTCGACCCCAGGTCCCCGAGACTCTTTTAATGGGATTGATGTGGGCGAGCGGTGAGAGCCAAGACAGCACGCTGCGAAGTGAGTTCATTCACCGGGGCCACAGCACGTGGCCCACTCTCGCACCTGAACCGCCCTGGGCCCGGGCACTGATATGTCGACAGCCTTGCGCAGCACTTGCGAGCAGGACGATGGCATGGAAGGCTATGGCTGGACCGTGTATGATGCACGTACCGGCGGTAGCCAGACTATGCACGACAGGGAGCTCGGCATCGACCTCAGGACAGACTTCATCAAGGCCGAGAATGGGGAGAGCTGGGCGGTCCGGGTTGTGGGTACCCCGCGACCCGGTATCTCCGAAGCCGCGAAGACGACGGTCGTCTTCCACGTCGCCATGGAGAAAGCACAGCATGACGGCGACAACCAATTGGACTGCAAGCAGGGTGATTATGGCCTGATAAGCACGAGCGACAGCGCCGTCGTCTGTACTGGCGATGCTCTTGGGCTTGGGGCTCACGAGATCCGTCTCACGGGTGACAACAATAATACCGTCGTCCAAAACGCTACCGTAATAAGCTTGCAGGTTCCGGAGGACGAGATATGGCAGGCCAAGTGTATGCACACCTAACAAACCCCGGAATTATGCTTGCGTCTGCTAACGGAGGCTGTAACGACCCGCAGCGCTATTCATAGAAAATGTGCAAAAGTCTGGTGCCGTGGCTGGAGCGGACGAACCTCCCAGCGATAGCAACTTGCACCTCATCCACGCAACCTTCGAAGGGCCTTTCACGGCGACGCTAACCTACAAAACTCTAACGGAGTCTCCCCCCAAAGGTGAGTTATAACCATATCTTATACTCTAAGCTACTTTTGCCCTAATCGACTCCCGGACTTGAAGCAAGTGAAGCGGCGCTGGACTGGGATCGTCCTCAGGCCGAAGTTACCGCTCGAATGGACAGAGTGTTTCCTAGAGCTGCTCCTTTCCACGACAATAAATACACCAAATTTTCGCATTCTCTGCTGTCAAACCTCCTAGGCGGTCTCGGTTTCTTCCACGGAGACAGCAGGGTAGACTACTCCAACGCACCCGAGTATGCCGAGACAGATCCCGAGTTCTGGTTGTCCATCGGCCGGGCCAAGGCGCAGGCTCCCATCAATACCACCATTCCGACGTCGCTTCTCACGTTCACCCCATCGAGGCCGTTTTTCCCGCGAGGCTTCCTCTGGGATGAAGGCTTCCACCTTCTGCCAGTCCTCGAGTGGGACCTGGACCTGGCGGTCTCCGTGCTCCAGAGCTGGGCTGCTCTCATGGACAATGACGGCTGGATTGGGCGTGAGCAGATCCTGGGTCCCGAGGCACGCACCAAGGTCCCGGAAGAGTTTCAAGTCCAGTATCCGCAGCATGCCAACCCGCCCACGCTGCTGCTGCTCCTCCCGAAGGTGATGGCAAAAATCGCCAACCCTTCCACGTACCTGGGACACCCGTCCAGGTATGCATCGTCCTGGGGAGATGGCACTGCCATGGTCCGGAACTTGTATAGATCTTTTAAGCGTCACTACGAGTGGTTCCGCCGCACCCAGGCGGGCAATTTCACTGGCGCCTACCCTCGCCCGGTGCGCGCCGTATCGGATGAGGGATATCGGTGGCGAGGTAGGACTCCGCAACACACATTCGCCAGTGGTCTCGATGACTACCCCCGTGCAGAGCCTCCGCACCCCGGCGAGCTGCACGTGGACGCTCTCGCCTGGGTAGGGGCATCCGCACGCGCCCTTGGGCAGGTGGCAGAATTCCTGGACGAACGCGACGACATGGAAATGTTCGGGAAGCAGCTCGTTGCAGTCAAGCACAATCTCGACGAGCTGCACTGGGATAATGAACAGCTAGCTTATTGCGACACTACTATACAGGGCATAGGCTTCAAGCGGGTCTGCCACCCCGGCTATGTATCTGTACTCCCTCTACTGCTTGGGCTCATGGACCCAGGTCACCCTCATCTCCCACAGGTCCTCGACGCCATGTCAAATCCGGCTATTCTTTCGTCACCTCATGGGCTGCGCAGTCTAAGTGCCAAAGACCCTGCTTATGGAACAGGAGAAAACTACTGGCGCGGAGCCGTGTGGATGAACTTGAATGTACTGGCCGTACTGAGCCTCCAAGAGATCAGTCTGCAAGGCCAAGGCAAGGGATCAGAGACGAGATCTCCGCACGCCAGGGCCTTGTCTCTCGCAGGCGATCTACGAGATCGACTAGTTCGAACTGTCTACGACAGCTGGGAGAAGACTGGGTTCGTGTGGGAGCAATATAGCGACAAAACCGGCGAAGGGAGCCACAGCAGGGCGTTCACTGGATGGTCTGCCTGTGTGCTCCTACTGATGGGGCTGGAACTACCGGAAGGCACGGTGTTGGAAACGGAGCCGGAACCTGAAAGATTATCATCATCTAGGTCCACAACCGTTCTAATTGGCTTGGGGGCTCTTGTGGCAGTTGGTATGGTGTTTCGGCGTAGGATGAAGCCCCTAGTGATACTGGCGATGCACGTTGGGCGCGTACTCCAGCAGTATTGGGTTCCCGGGAGTGGCTATCAACAGGTAGTCGACTTGGAGGAGCTCGATCACGGGAACAGCTGGCGGCGGTCAACCGCAGCAGGAGGCACATTGGGGTGAGTTGCCATTATGAAAAGTATTATGCCGAGCCTCGACCGAGATAGACCCATGTATACTTAGTTCCTCATCGGACCCAACGTAGAGGAGATCCGATCATCCCTCATTACACAGACTTTTCAGACCTCCGTTTCGATACCTGCCTCCTTTTCCCCGTGTTTGAACACATCGCCCAGTCGGCCCTTGCTCATATTTGCCTTGCCAGCCATCCAGTCCAGCGTCCGAGCAGTCTTCCACTGCATGACTCCCTTGTGGCTGCGGTGTAGCTGCTTGTGGTGCTTCTTGTAGTCCTGGACCTGGGCCAGCGGCCCACGGCTGCCGTCGTCCTCGCTCCCGCTCGGGCCGGAGAGCAGCGACGAGGCGCGCTGCTTGATCTTTCCGGGGAGCTTCTTGACCGCTTTGCCACTGCCATCGTCCTCGGAGGAGCTCGAGTCAGCATCCGCCTTGCGCAACATCTTCCGCTTCTCGATCTCTTCCTGCGAGGACCGCTTGTCGCTGGTGGTGCTGCTTAGCTTGTCGTAGTCCGGCTCCGAGTCCGAATCTGAGTCGGTCATAATGTCATCGTCTTCCGCTTCATCCGCTGTCATCTTCTCGTCATTGATGGTGTCCAGCACCTCCATGACATCTCTCATGTCGTGGTTGCGCGACTTGCTGGCGTAGCTCTTGTGGTAACCGCTGAGCCCGCGCCAGAGCCTGAGAGTGAGCTCGATCTCGCCGATGGGCTCTTCACCTTCCTTCAATCCCGCGTATTCGGCACATGACCGAGCGCGCTTGAGCTGGTCTTTGCCGCCATGCCAAACCTTGAGCGTGACAGTCTTCTCTTCTTCATCCGGTATCTCGTTCATCCAAAGTACAGCTATTGCTGGCGTGTTGTCTGACATGACTGACTTTTGGCGGAACTCGATAGTGAGTGGCGAAGCATAACGCTTGGTGACACCGAGGAAGAGGCTACTCTGATCCTGTTTCTTCGGGCGCCAACCATCATCGGACGAATACATCTTGGCAGAACCGAGCTTGGTCTTGAGCTTCAGCTTGCACTGGTCGATGCTATCGGCCCCAAAGCTTCCTTTCGCCTTAATTGGTGCCTTGACCTCTAAGGTTCCATATTCCCAACCGCGCAGCTGAGGCTCCAGCTTGAGCTCCACGCTCCTCCACACCATACTGATCCGGATCCTTCCATGGCCAATACCGCCGGCTAGAGGGAATGTCTCCATGATCTGGCTACGCTTCTGGAACACTCGTCGCAACGGGAGGTATACAATTCCCAGGAGCGGGTCGTTCTCGGCCTCGCGACTGTCCCGGACGCTCACCATGACCTCGGTGGTTTGCCAGTCAGAGACGAAGCGCTCCGTCCCAGCATTGAAGAACGGCTTCGCGTTCTTGGGCTTCGTGCGTGTGCGGTAGACTTTGCGGTGATTGAGTATGATGGTACAGTAGCTATCAGGAAGGTTGTCGGACTGCTCTGCCTCATCTTCTCGGTCCTCGTCGTTATTCGACCGACGGTTCAAACGAGCCACCTCCAACCCTGTAATATTGTGGATCTGAACGCTCAAGATACCGCTCGGGAACCCGTCGGGTGGCGGTGCCGAGATCATCATCTCGTCCTCGCGCTCCTTGAAGTCCTGGACCGTCTGCTGGTGGCGCTCACTGCTCTCGTCCTTGAACGTTGCTTCGCGTAACTTCGAGGCGGCCGTTTCAGATACTTGTTTCTTCAGCTCCTCGACGCTGCGTATCTCTTTGTCCACGGTCTGCTGGTCCAGTTGGCTTTGCTGAATGTGGACCTTAGAGAACCACCCCACGGACCAAGTGAGTGTTCCGGGTAGCTTTTCGTCGGGGTCCTCGCCGTGAAAGCCGTCCTCGCGGTCTGCCATTCTGTTCTTCGTCTTGGAGCCATGCATGAGCTCTTTGAGGGTGAGCTCGACGCGGCCGAGGTCATCGTCCGCCGTGTACTTGTCGGAATCCCACAACTGGAGGCGGAGCGACTCGTTGGCATTGATCTCCTCGGGAGACACCAGGATATATGCCCACTCGTCCCATACCGGCTCGTTCTCTGCCACAATGACGCGGGTTGCAGCCAGGGCCTTGCCAAACTTGCCCCACGACACAGTTACATACGCGTCGCTAGAGCCCTCCATCGGCCCGAAACCACCGTCGCCTTGCTTGAAGCCAACAGCCTTCTTTATGTGGACGAAAATAACACCCCGGGCTAGCGTGTCTTTCTTGAAATCGTCGCCAACAAGCATGTCCTTGAGGTCCAGGGTAAGAGACTTAGGAGCAACGTATTCAGCGAGTGCAGCATCGACGGACGATTGAACGAACTTAGAGATAAGAGGAACGTTCATGATGTTGAGGTTGTGCTTCGACAGTGGCACGCAGGAGAGGTTCGCCCTTGGCTGGCCGAGGAAAGTCAGGGTGCATAGGCTGAAGAATGGGGGGTCGGGGGTAAGCTGCAAGCGAAGGCGCATGATGCCGATAATGCCTTTCAGCTCGACCCAGACGGGGACCGCGATTCCACCGGGGAGGTAAAATTTGAGGTACAGGTGGGCGTTTTTGGCCTTGCGTTTGATGGACTTGCCCGAGGACCTCGTGCGGTAAGCGAAGGCAAGCTCCATGTTGACAAAGTCGCCCTCCTCGGCTTCCATCCCTTCCCGGATGGACTGTTCTTGTTGCTCGCCCTCCTTACTGTCCTGCTGTGGTTCGTTCTGCTCGTCTCCGTTGTTGTCATTGTTCATCTCTCCGTCCTCGATCTGACCCTCTCCGGGAGCCACCCTATCGTTGCCCTTGCTCTTGCTCAGCCGACCATCCTGGTCAATGGACTGGCTGGCCGCTCCGGTCGGGAGCCACCGGATTCCCAAGATTCGGATCGCCTCGCTTCCTTGGCCAATATCGTCAACGCTAACCATACGGATCACCTTAGGCAGCGACGCCTGCATGACATCCTCGAGGGTGTCTGCGAGGGACGTGAATAGGTCGGGGTTAATCAGGGGCCAGACCGAAGTGACCAGATTGTTGAGCCAGTCCACCGATTCGGGAATCTGCTCCCCGGAAATATCGGTGGACATTTCATTGCTCTTGGCGGCATCCCAAACTTCGTCTTCGAATATGTCATCGACCTTGTTGGCGGCATAGCCGGAGACTCCATAGGTTAATCCTACCGCGCCGAGTGCTGCTGCTAACACGACAAAGGATGAAGGGAGCGGCAGGATCCAAGATTTGGACTGCACCATGGAAATGGCCATGAGTGCCGCCACGGCAAGGCCGCTGATGGCCCCCAGCCCGATGGTGAGGGCCGCCCGCACAGTCTCCATCATTTCGTTCTTGGTGGCATTGAAGTCGGGAGGCGGGAAGAGATTCCGCATACCATCGTGGCCGCCCTGAAGCTCATCTGTCTCTTGATCGAGCTGTGTCTGTGACTTGGACGCTCCGGCCTGGCCGGTTGCTGTACGGTGCCCTCCTGAGCTAGGATCTGGGTTGTTTTCGGGCGCATTGTCGAGAGACTTGTCTGTCATATCATGGATAGTCACAGGGAGGTGTGTGACAGGATCTGTGACCTCCCTTCCTTTCCCGTGGCGTTTCTTGCTTTTCATGATCTTCCGCTTCTTCTTGGGATCGACGGTCGCGGCCACTTCCTCTGTCGCCGACTTGGCATCTTCGCCCTCTCTGCCTCCTCTCTTGTCCTTGACGGGTGTCTTGCTGCTCTGGTTGCCATGGCCTTCATGGTCCTTCGTTGGGTTATCGGGAGCCGAAGTCGTTTGACTAGCAACATGTCTGTTGGCGGTAGGATACAGCTCGTTGCTAGACTTTAACTGCGTCTCGTCCTGGGGATTGACCGACTTGCCCGGCTGCCCTTTCCCGACCTCGCCGACCTCGGATTCGCCCGCTTCTTCTCGAGCGATCTGCTGTTTGCCTTCCTGCTCTTCCTCCTCCTTGATGTGTGCGCGGTGCTCTCGGTAGCCTTGCACGGTAGGCACGGGGTGTTTGGCGCCGTATGGCTTGCCATGGTTCCGCTGGCTGGCCTCCTCCTCAAGGTCGTTATTTTGTGCCATGCTGGCGGGAACTAGTCAGAAGCCAACAGGGAATAGAAGCACAAAGCTAGCTCAAAGGCAATGCAGAAGACAGGGCATTAGATGAACGCTAGAAAGAGCACCGCTCGAGCGAAAGCGTGTGTGCTTGTATGTTGTAGCAGTCACATCTGGCGCTAAAAGGGCATAGCGTCATGAGAAGTGTTTGACGGACATGGAAACGGTTCTATTGCATTGTTATAGCTAGTAGTACCTGATTTGGATGTGCTCGTAAAGCGCGTTGGCTGTCCATCACTGGACGAACGCCCAGCAGGAGCATGGCGGCCGATGACGTCCATTGCGTCACCATCCAGCCTTGCAGTAAATTTGGAACGCTGTCGGGGTCGATCCCCGCACCAAAATTTGGGGCCCAAACGGTGCCCCGTAGCGTCATGTCCCAGGGGATTGGACCATTGTCAGCAGCTGCTGAGGAGCCTGGGCCACTTTCTTCCAAGGAAGATGCCACGCCCGTGTGGAAACTGCCCTCACTCCAAATGGCTCGCACGAGCCCAATGTGCAATGGAGCCTGGAGATCGAGATCGGCCTTCCTCGTGTACTCATGGTATGCCGCCAGTTGCACACGAAGTAGCAGTCCTAGACGCCGGGTTTCACTCTCAGTGTGGCTTTCTGTGAAGCCTCAGGAGGGTGGTTAGCTCCTAGGAGGCAGAATTGTGCCTGTGGGTGACAGAGGGGAAGGACTAGATGTACGAGCAGAGATTGATTTGATCCCACACAATATAGTATAGGAAATAGGTTGTAAAATCATATTAATATGTAAAGGCTAGAAGTATCTTCGTGCATCACGTAAGCGGGCTCCACCAAAAACTTTCTCGACTGGGCCGTTGAAGCTACCGTTCGATCGCGACTTTCGAGCCGAGCATAAGACGCAAGCACAAGCGATCAAAATGCAGGCAACACGGTGTCTGCTCAAGCGATCGGTGTGGAAAGGTATGCAGCTTACTATTCTCCTCGAACCACGCGAAGATTTATGCTGACCCGCCCCCAGGACCGCACATCGTTCCGTACGCACCCCAATTCCCTTCGATGCCGTCCGAGCAGCTCTAACATTCCCCCCCTTCGCAGACTCCCGATTGTGCGGCCCGAGGTCGGACAGAAGATTGCGCCCATCCGCACGCAGGCGCGCTCGGCAACCATCCTGCCCAACTTCGTCGGGCTCAAGTTCCAGGTCTACAATGGCAAGGTGTACCACGACGTGATCATCACTGAGGAGATGGTGGGACACAAGCTCGGAGAGTTTTCGCCGTAGGTTCTGCCCAACGGAGTAGGATACATGGGAGGGAATGACCGTACTGACGATACAATCTGCAGGACCCGGAAGCCGTTCATCTGGAAGGGCAAATAATCGCGACACTTGAGGCCGCCTGGAGCACGTGTAGCATAGATGTACGGATATCCCCGAGGCGTTTGGGACAAGCATTGCCGCTTGGTTTAGCGGTGGATAGAGCTACCGAACCGCATTTACACACCGAAAGAGGGCTCTCGTTGGGCAAGGACAGGACGGATTTTTCGCGTCTAATGTCGTGTGTATTTGATGTAGTATCTAGGGCCACTCGTCCTTTGTGTGTTTTTTTGGGTAGACCACAAACGCCGAGTTGATCCTGCCTCAACGCCTAAACAAAGATAACTCCAATCTCCATGGTGCCGCCCCTTCCCTTGTGTCCAGTGTCCGTAGCCCCATTATGCCCTGTACCCTGACGGCATGTCCCGCTCGAGACGCTCGCAGCTAGCCGCTCATCGGTAGAACTCGCTTCGCTTGACGTTGACTCCGTACTCGGAGACCGCCATGCCCAGGTCTTCCATAGTCAAGACCGTTCTGTTCTGGCTGCCGCCGGACCCGCCTCCACCGTAGCCGGGGCGCTGAATGCCGATCGGCGCACCACGGTCCTGGGCCTTGGAGCCTTGCTGACCGGCCTGCTGGCCTGCGGCTGGGAAGCCCGCTGCGGCGCCGAGGTTCCCCATCGGGTTGTTGCTGCTGGTGTTGCTTGCGCGAATGCGGCTGTACTGGTAGGCATCAGCGGCGATGTCGGCGACGAACTTCTGCGTGGCGAGGGCGAGCAGTCGTGCGAGGCGCTGGTCGGTCTGGGGCGGAGGCGGGAGGCCGGCACGGGTCATGTAGTAGTTAGTGACCGCATCGGGAATCTGAATCGGGGTGATTAGCATGCGAAGAGAGCAGTCAAGAGCCATGCGCGGGAGGGCGCAACGTACGATCGGCGCATAGTCGTCCATCTTGGTCAGGAAGTCCTTCAGTGAGACGTCCTTCTGCGTCGTCAACCGCGACTCTGGAATCGGCGGGACAGCCTCCACCTCCTCAGCCTGGGTTCCATTCGGCAGCGGAGCGATCTGCTCGGGGTTCTCCCCGGCGGGCGGCGGGTTGGTGGCCATATTGAATCGGTTGTTGACTCGAGAGAGCCCAGGTGGCGATGGATTCCGGCGATGTATTCAACGGTGAGGGGAAAGCGATCAGGCAATCGCCGACCACTGGAGATGAGAAGCACGCAGAAATCCTTCGCAGCAGAAAATGAGCGAAACGGGCACCGAACGGATGATGCGACGCGCAGAATGCGATGATGTTGCCGGAGAAGGCTCTCTTGTTGATCAGATGCGCCGTCGGATTGCCGGCCGAGGTCAGTGACAATTACGTAATATTACTGGTGCGGGCTCACCGAGGTGAGCATCACTCTCAGTAGCTAGACTGGCGTGGGCCAAAGATCTGCAGTCTTCGGCCACTGCACAGAAAAAAAATTAATTTAATCTTGATCAAAGGCTCTAATGTTTCTAGAAATTAACTTGGGTATTCTGATAGAGTGCGTTGCAGTTCGTTCTGCACGCTGCTCATGAGCTCATCCTTCTTATAGCAAATACGTCCAAGCTACCATAGGTATCAGAACCTCGAAGTACATGGGATGCCGTCCTGGCAAACGCATGCCTTAATGCGCCTTGATATACCGGCCTTTCAAGGAAATCGCTATGCATATTATGTCCTCTTCATGACTTGGAAAGGCCTTCCATCCCACGCTCAGCGCTTACGTCGCGTTGCTGTCCGAGTCGACGGCATGGACTCGAACGCGTCGTCCGAGATCTCGTCATCGCTGATCTCTAGCGGTTTCTGCGAAGACTTGCCTGCGGTCTTGGCGGCTGGCTTCTGCGATTGCGAGAAGCTGAGTGTTGTCTGCTTCGTCCGGGCGGAAGCACGCGTGGGCTGAGCCCGTTTCGTTCGGGGAGCAGGCGCTGGGGCTGGTTCTTCCATTTCTTCATCCGAGGCTACGATGACGTCGTCCTGCTCGTCGTCTGAATCGATGAATGGATCTGCCGTCTTCTTTTTGCCGCGTGCAGGGGCCTTCTTGGCCGGGGCAGCCTTCTTCGGGGCCGCGGCTTTGGTGGCCCGCGAGGTCGTCGCCTTCGTAGCTGCGGCACCGCGTCGGGCTGGTGCCTTGCGGGCTGGGGGCTCGGGCTCTTCATCTACTTCCATAGCATCCTCCTCTTCATCCTCATCGTCGAGCACTCGGCGGGGCTGGGCCCTGCCACGACCCTTTGGCGCGGGTGTCGGCGCCAAGATCTCGAAAGCACCCTCCTGGTCCTCCCAGTGACCGTCCAGATCAGAGTCCCACTCGTCAGGCTTCGGCCGAAGTCTTCGGCGTTGTGCCTGCTTTCGCTGGCCGTTGGTGAATTGCGCCTCCGCTAGCGCCTTGATCTTTGCCATTGCTTCTTCAAGATCAATATCCTCTTCGCCAAGTGATAGCATCTCCTTCACCTGGCTGGCAAGCGTGTCGATCACGAAGGTCTCCATCGCGTGTTTGTCGTCTTTGTTGACGAACTGGGTGACGGCATCTCCAAACGGTGCCTGGGGCAGAATCTTGAGAGCCTGCTCAATCAGCGACTTTTGTACCAATGTTTCGACCTTGACGACATCTGCGTCTTCGAGGCCGTCGGCGACATCCTCTGAGGCGTCACCCGTCGTCTTAGATCGCCCTACTCGTGATTAGTGCCAAAGATTCAAGGGACCGGGTTGGGGGCTTCAAGCGCGCTTACTTGTTATTCCCGTCTTCTTGCGGTAGTAGTAGACGACGTCGTTGGTGTTCGCCACTTTGCCCGCGAATCGGTTTGAGAAACGCTGCGGATTCTCAACCTCGTACTCGTGACCATCCACCCCCGTGTATTCGACCTTGAGGCGGATCAAAGGCAAAGGTCGCTCATCCTCCTCAATCTCCCGTCCCTCTTGGAGAGACAGCCACTCCTCATTAGCTTCGTCGATCATCTCCTCAACAATCTCCATCAGCCTCTTGGTGACTTCCTGTCGGTTATCCTTGATCTTCGCGACTCCCTTAAATCGCTTGTCGGAGCTGAGCTGGATTTCACGGGTCACGAAGGGCCGCACAGTCTTCAGAGGGACCTTCTCGACCTGGAAGTCCTTGCCCGTGATGCTCAGAATCCCGACATGCTTCGACACAGCTTCTCCAGGCACGAGGGAGGTGGCCACGGAGGAGCCTGGTTGCATGACGTGAAAACCGGTCTCGTGGTTGAGTACCGGCTCTACTAGACACTCGTGTTCATGACCCCAGACGACCAGATCCATGTAGTCCGGCAACATGTTCTCGGGGAGATAACCGGTCGCGGTGTGGGCGTAGTGATTCTGGTGCACCGTCAAGAGGTTGAACCAGTCGGTCTTCTGCTGGCCCGGCCGGTAGAACTTGACCTTGTTGTCCCGGAAGGTCCGGTGCATGCGCTCGTCTCGAACGTTGCTAAGACCGTAGAGCGCTAGCTTTGTCTTTCCCTTCTGCAGCAGAATGGGCTTGACGTGGATGTTGTCGGCCTCGGGTACGCGGCCAAAGTAGTTGACTAGGCCTGCCACCTGCAGCAGGTCTAGGGTGCAGAAGTGTCCATCACCGCTGGGGTCGTCGTGATTTCCGTGAATAGAGAACACGGGAATTGAAATATTAATGTCCGGGTCCTGGTAGTTGACGTTGGAAAAGGCACCCTCAAACACCTCGTTCGCGTCGCTGAGGAACTCGAGCTCGCAGGGTTTCATGCCGAGGCAGTGTTTGCGGAGACTGCGCATGACCTGGTACATGGACTTCCGGGAAGGCTTGTTGTCGTGGAAAAGATCGCCGCCGAGCAGGACCATGTCGACGTCCTCTTTCTTGGCGAGCTGCATGATCTCGTCGAAGGTCCGCCAGCTGTCGTCCTTTCGAATCGGGTCGCGCTCCTCGAAGCCGACATGGTTGTCGGTGGCGACGAGGATGCGGATCGTGTCGGTATCTGGGCCAAGAGGATTAGACTCGGTCATGAATGAAGATGAACCAGCGAACCAGCGCTGGGCCTGCGTCGGCAGCGACAAGAGGGCAGAGAGCGCCATGGCGGCGCGCTCCTGGCTCTAGATTGTGTGTGATGGAGGACAAGCCCACTTACCGGATGCCGCCATCGTAGAGGCTAGTGGTGTTCAAATAGTGACTCCAACCCCTGACTGCCCCTCAGGCTTCAGCAAGGAGCAATAAAGAAGGCATGCGTGGGAGTCTGCGGGCGCGGCGGGATTGTCTAAGGCAACGCTCCGAAGATGGTGGGGTGCGTCGCGTCACTTTGCTCAGCTGGCGCGCTCGTGCCTGGAGCTTTTTTTCCTAAGTGGCCCGCGTGGTCATGTGCCTGCCGGGTCTTCAGCTCCAGGCTTGGACAGGCGGGAAGCTGCTGTGGGGCCTGGGGTTAGCGGGGAACATCCCACCGTCGTGGCTTTGTGCTGTGCGTCTGTGGAATGTGAATGTTTACTTTCTGCCCCTCGACCCTCCTTGCGATTCCGGTGCATCTTGCTTCAGTTCACATAACAACCTACCTCGACTAGCTCTCATCAACCTCTTTACACAGGTGTTGTCAATTGATAGCGCTCCGCCATTCACTCGATCTCTTTCACTACTATGTTCTGATCGAGTTGATGACCGCCGTTTTCTGTTAAGATGTCCGAGTTTCAAGACATCCAGCGCGGACCGCGCCGGGCCCGAATTCGAGCCGCCACCGAGGCCGCGAGAGCTGATCGAACACCTGGCTCTCCGGATCTTATGGGTGCTGCCGGAATACACCCTTCTAGCCCGCCTCGCCTCCGTCGAGGGCCGGACTTGGGTATGCCACAAACTAGCTCTCCTCTCCCGAGAGGTAAGTGACATCCCTGACTCAAATGATGATTGGCCTGCCGGATGCCTCTATTCGTGTTTCTGTCCCGCCGGGCGACTTTGGCGGCTCTCCTCGATGCACTGGTCCGGAGCCGCCACCTCCGTCTGCTCCTCGCTCTTGGTGGATCAGCAATGCGCCGTCAAAGCTTGGCCTCTCCGACCAATGGGTTCCTAGAGCTCTAGAGCCATCCTGGAGACTCTTATAGCCTTAGGGTTTTCCTCGGTGCCGATGTACCACACCATATGAACCCTACATCGGCCGGGGAGACAGACTTCACTCCCAAGTTGCGGCTTCGCTTCCACGGTATGGCGGAACATGATCAGATCTCCGCCGAACCCAAGCCTAGACCGGCACCGATACTCCAAGAACACCCATCCAGTGAGACGATCTCGGCTCTTATCGCAACATTCTGTTGGCAGACCATATCACTATCTTAATGACTCCGTAACCCCTCGTAGGCATCACTTGCAATACCTACCAATGCGACCCACTAGTACGCCGAGGGCGTGCAATGCAGTAGGGCTCTACAGCTCCTCCTCTTCAAATCATCCCAACTCGCCCCTCGACACGCCACTCCAAGTACTATGAGGCTGAGAATCCGGTTGCGCATGGAGTAATAGTCCTCGGCTCGAAATGGAAGCTACCGCCACGTGCTTCACGTGCTCCTGCCATGATATATCTACTTACCTATCCTTTTGCCAACGACACAACCGCGCCTACAAAACCCTAGCTAAGCGATCGCTGAACTTCTCCATCTCAACATCCTAGAGAGCGCTAGCCACCCTTACTCTGCTATCATTACCAGGCCAGTACCTTCATCTGGAATCTCAGCCCTGATTCACCCCACTCTCTCGACTTCCTGGGGTGTGGGTGGTTCCTCGTATCTCAAACCTTCTTGGCTGCCCGCCAGCATGCCTGGCCTAGGGATACGCCAGCCGCTGGGCCAACTAGACCCTAATCAGGACCTCAACTCGCCGCGCTCACTAACCCCGCGTGCTCCGATCAGTATTGACAAGGAGAACGAACAGGACGTTCTTCGAGGCATCCGGCAGGGAATTTACAATGTTGATGAAGTGCTATTCCTTACTAACCCTTCCTCTTTTCCTCTTCCAGCCACCCTTCAGTATGGCGGAGCGACCCGTGGTGATGTTGAGTTCTCCGAGTCCGATGATGCCCAACCTATGGGGGCCGGTGCCCTCGACGATTCGGGCGACGAAGGCGTTGAGTATGCGCTCGAAGGGGAGTACGACGACGAGACAATGGGCGAGCCCCTAGATGACGAAGATATGGGTGTGGATCACGATGGCCACGACGAGGGCGAAGACGACGAGCATCACGAAGGCCCTACCTTCGACCCGGTCTCTCTTGGCTTGCGAGAGATCAACAACTTGGCACATTTCGGCGTCAGCAGCCACAAGCCTGGCAACGGTGTAGAAGAACTGCTGAGCGATGACTTAGACCATTATTGGCAGTACGTTGGACTCCGCCCCTTGCCTCCTACCTTCACATTTCGCGAACTCACTGGATCCAGCCAAGATGCTAACTCAACCCTAGATCTGATGGTCAGCAGCCTCATCTGCTCACAATCCACTTTATGCGTCGTGTCGAGATCCGAGCCATCCGCTTTTACGTCGACTTCAACCAGGACGAGTCGTACACTCCCACTCACGTAGTGTTCTACGCCGGCACCAGCCACCACGACCTCATCCAATTCGCCGAAGTTCCGCTGAAGAATCCCGTCGGATGGCAAGACGTTCCGATCGCTGATTGTGGCGGTGGTCGGGATGGGAACTCCCTTGTCTGCTGGATTGCCCAGATGCATGTCAAGGAGAACCACCAGAACGGCAAGGATACGCACATACGCGGCATCAAAATCTACGCAGCAGACGAGAGCCTCTCGGGCGGCCCAGTCTCTGTGGCCCTGGATGAGGCTGACGCCAAGGCTGATACCCGCTCTGGAGAGAGCCGGTCGGGCTTCCTCCAGCGTAGGCAGGGCCATTCCGCGAAAGACAGTCTCGACGATCTGCTTGGAGACGA
Organism: Thozetella sp. PMI_491; assembly: GCA_021432635.1. Taxonomy (NCBI): domain Eukaryota; kingdom Fungi; phylum Ascomycota; class Sordariomycetes; order Chaetosphaeriales; family Chaetosphaeriaceae; genus Thozetella; species Thozetella sp. PMI_491. Next base: position 376,585 of record MU270066.1, on the reverse strand, counting down.
CGAGATCCACTGGTCAAGCATGTCAGATTTTCCACAAGGCCCCAGCATCCGGTAATTCTAACCAGGGCCTACAAACCGGGATAACCTAATTTCTTGTTAACATGGAACACCACCCTCGTGGAAATGAACGGATATAGGGCGTTCAGGCAGGCTGGACGACGGTGGCGTACGGTAGTGGTTAGCATAAAAACTAGTTCAGACCGTAACGAATAATTTTGATACCCCTTTGCTCATCCTAGGTACTTTATCGACGCTCAATTTCGCTACGCACATCATGGAAAGTCTAGCATGTCGTAATTTTGTTTTCTCTACGCAATGCTAGCCAAGTAACAGCCAGTTTTAGCAGTCTAGATGCCGAGAACTCCCTTACAAGCGTTTCATGGAGCAAGCCTGTAGAAGGAACGGAGCTTGCTCTCTCTTCCCCTGCTTCATGACTGCCAGTGTCACATCTTCCCACTCATCAAGCAGACTGAGCTGCTCGTAACACTTTTGGCGCATGGTATCCAGAGTATCCGGCCCAATGGCAACTCTTACTGGGACCTCGCGGCCTTTAGCAAGTCCTTCTCCCTTCAGAACGTCGATCAAGGTGTCCGGGAGCTTCGTAGTATCGTTCGGACTGTTTGGCCATACCTCCTTCATCAGCCCACCGATAACGTTACCGAAGAGAGCCATATACTCGGGCACTTTGGGCGGCACTGTCTGCTCCTCTTCTTCAATTGAGGCTTTCTTGTCTTTCTTGGTGTCGAAACCGCCCAGTTCGAAGATGACCGGGCGAATGTTGAACGAAGACACTTCTTTTGCTAGGCCCTCGACAAATGCTTATGCTGTTAGCTCATGGTAAATGGCAAGGGCAAAAGAGACGTGCGTGGGGGTGATGAGAGATAGGTGGGGGGGGAGGTGATTGCTAGGTGAGTGGCAATGAATGTCCCTTGATAAGTGACTTGTCGGTTTCCTTCTCCAGGTCATACGAGGGGTGCAAAGCTTTTATCGTAATTGATATACTGACTGCGCGACAAATCTCCGCCGTTGCCTCTACTAAAAGGTTTGGGTTCGACTCGAGTCCGGGCGTAAGTAGGGTAAGCATCCAAATGTCCTTTTTTTGGCTGGCTTGCCTTGGCTTGGTTCTTCCCCCATCACTTCAAGGGGAACCAAAACGACATAGAGAAAATGCTTACTCGACAAGGCAGCTTTCGCCATAGAATATTGTACCGTGAAAGGAATCGGTGCCCAGCTGAAACCCGTGCCCACAAACCCAATCTTTCCGCCGCCCGCCGCTCTCATGTGTGGGAGAACAGCCTGAGTTACCTTGACAGCGCCGAACAGGTTGACATCAAACAGCCGTGCCATGAATTTCTCGCTCGTCTCCTCGAGGGTACAGGGACGAGCGATCCCGGCATTGTTTACCAGCACGTCAATCCGACCAAATAGCTGCATAGCGGCTGATATACGGAGCTTGATCTCTTCTAGAGGCGCGGTGACATCCAAATCGAATGGGACGATAGATTCTGACGCGAAGCTGGCGAGTCTCGTCTCGGCCAAGCGACCGGTGGCGATGGCAATGTCTCCCCTGGATGCGATGCCCTGGACGAGCTCGTGCCCAATGCCGGAGGTGGCACCTGTGACGAGCCAGGTAAGGGATCCCATGGTGTTCTGTGGTGCTCGGGTTGTATTCTAGCGGATGGAGGAGTGACGAGGCCGCTACGTGTTGTTCTGAACAGATTGTTGTTGCTGGGAGCCTCTGGTAGACCTCAAACCTCTATTCTGGGGCGATACAGCGTACCTATTTATACCGATGTTCGAATTTTGCTCCTCCTGCGTAGTAAAACAAGGGCTTGTCTCTACCTAGCAGAACAATCCAAGGAGTCAAGGCGGCGCAGGCCGGCCGGATGTACACCCGCGGCCGCCCGTCTGGTATGCATCCCGGATCGGGCAGCAAGCCCACTTATTAGACGGGGTCTTCTACTACAGATTGGCCGTGTTTGAGATTATACTGACCGGGTCGCTAGTCTAGCGCCGGTCTAGCCCGGCGCCGAAACTCGGGCTCCGCGGACCCCTTGAGACAGCTCAGATTTAATTGGCCAGAGCGGCTATACAGGAGCCTTTTACTTAATGCTCGCATTCCGGCAGGATCGCCAACCCCACGGAAAGCTATTTAATTGATGCTTCACTGCTAGCGATTTAGATTAAAATGGACTGGTAGCTCATTGTGATGTATATATATATACGTGCCAAAGTTGGCCTAAATAATAACGTGAACAGAGAGTGGTAAAGTGGTCTCTATCGTTTCGCCGAGGGCACGGTGAAACTGTCACTATAGAAGTATTCGGCGCAGACCACGTCGCCTGCTGGGTCCATGACATCGGCGATGGTGACATTCGGATACAGACCCGAGGCATACAGAACGTGGGCCAGTGTGGTAACATTGCCCTCATCTCCATCGTAGTCGGTAAACTCGGGACCGGGCATGGGCAGCTCAGCATAGTCAATGTACCACTGATCAGGAAGGTTCTGGCCGCCCATGTCAGTCAGCCTCGCCGGCAGGTCAAGAGACTGCCACTTCCACCACATAGCGTCGAGCCACCCGTGCTATTTGCGACAGTTAGTTTTGCTTCCATGCGGTGGATAAGCCAAAGGCCGACTCACGTGGAGGAAGAAAGTCGGATCACCAGGGCTGAGCACAACGTCAAACATAAGCCCGCCGACTGAGGAGTGGCCACCATTGTGCGGGGACCAGTGCCAACACGGCCAGGCCTCCTCGTACGTAGTGAGTTCGAAGCAAGCATCAAGGCTAGACTGGAGGGCACCGGTAAGGTTGGCGACATAGAGGTCGCGGTAGATGTGGTAGTCTTCGTTCTCGTAGCCCAGCCGCTTGAGATGCAGGGTTGTGCTTGCAAAAGGTCCGTCCTGGATATAACCCTCATCCCCCGCACCGTCGCCGCCGAATGCGTCGGCCTGGAAGATCTCGGCATCGTCCAGGGAGGAAAGCGACGCGTCTGCCGTTTCATCCCAGTAACTGAAGCGCATGAGTCTCTCAATCAACTATCGGGTGCGTGTAGTAGCTAAGTTGACTTACGGCAGTGGGCCAGTGTATCCGCATTCGTCCCTGAGGAGGTTTCCATGGACAACGACGTAATACCTATGCCACGGCAGGAATGCGCCCTGAATCGTCGTTAATAGTGTCCCCGAGAGCTACTAGATCTTAAACTTACGACATCATGGATGAAATTCGCCTGCACGATGTGGTTCCATTGAAGATCATCCCATCGAGTCTGGGCTCCGTCGATGCCCGACTTGCTAGGCGCGGCCATCAAGCAGAGCTCAGCGTCAATGTAGGCCGACTTCTCGTCCGATGTCAGGGTGCCCCTACGACTTGCGTTAGCCTTGCGGGATTCGATAGATTCGATAACTGTATGCAATTCTCGCTCACCATGGCTTGCGCGCCGTCTTTGTCTCGCAGGTTGCGCGCTTGTAGCCCTGCGGAGCGGCCAGCGACGTCCCGCAGGCCGCAAGAAAGAGAAGAGCGAGCGATCGAACCATCGTGTCTGTTCCGATGAGTTTGTGCGGTGGGACGGGAGCTGGTGAGAGCTTGCTGAGCACGGAAGAGCTTTCAGAGCATTCCGGCACGCCAATATATATACTCCTGCAGGTAGCGTGCGTCCAGCGTAGCATACGCCTCTCCCCCTCCCCTTCCCCCAGACGTCGACTGGATTCCTTATTGTCTACCCCACTTCTGACAGCTACGGCCCAACTGCACTAACGTCCCCAAAGCTGGGATCTGGTCAGATTACATTCCTCTAGCGTTACACATCCGGTATATTTACCAATTGCCTGGGTTAGTGTCGGGACTGAGATCCATATCCCCCGAGGTCAATGCGTGCTCCGATGCTCCTCCGAGCCCTTGCTGGTACGACCTAGCCGGGGAGGAAATACCACCCCCGCTGTAACGCTTCGCTAAAGCGACTTGGCACGCACGCTGTACCTACATTAGTGCATACATTGTAGAATCTAGGGAGACCGACGGCAACGCCCGCTCTCGCACCTGTGCCGAAGAAGACACACCAGATCGCTCAAGTTGAGCCTTGCCATACAAAGTCAATGACCAACAGCAACCCTGCTTGATTACCAGGGTCCTGCCATAACTTACCACGTTGCACACTGCAATCTTTTGCAATCAGGCTCGTTATGATTCTGTTATCTTTATCACTTTCTCGCCTGTTTCGCTGAATTGTAGCCGACATGAGGGATATTCGACGCGTCAGCATATCCTTGCAGTTTACCGGGCTGTCAGGAGTCTTTCTGTACGGAGGACTAGGCATTTACATGCTGGGAAATAAAGGGGTGCACTGACGCGTGCAGCAAGACCACCTCCGAACAGGGGCATAGGACCGCTTATGCCACCACCCCACGTTCAATAACCAATAAGTTGCCCCCCTTAACCTGGCCCAGTTCGGCAAGCATAGAGGCACAGGGCCAACTATTGTCAACAGCGTTGGGCTTGGCGAACCCAGATTGCCCGAACCTGTGCAAAGAGAAACGTAAAAAAAAACGCGGCAACTTTTCTGCCGAGTCCACTATTCGGTGTAGCCCAAGAGTGCAGTGGATGCCTGAGCATACGCGATGAGGGGCAGCAACTGCAGCGAGAAAGGAGAGGAATGGTGTGTTTCTCGTAGCTGCCCATGCCCACGTGTTGACCGCCCGCCGAAACTGAACTACCTCCCCTGCCTTGCCACGTTGTGAGGTGAACCCCTCTACGACTTTCCTGGGCTCCCCTCCCGTCTCCCTTGCTATGGTACATGTTATACACCTAGGCTTGCACAGCCTATACCCCTTTCTGTATTTGCAGAACCGCAGCGTGGCATCGGCAAATGCCACCCTAGTCGAGCACCCCGGCCTAGCGCAGGCATTCGTTTGCCGAGGGACGCTAGAACCCTTGCCCCAGTGTAGCCTCCTACGTAGGCTCTCGGCTTGTATTCCACGTCCAGCACTGGCTCCCGCGCACAGCACCGGGCTTTGGTGGCTAAGGAAGATAGCGCATGACGAGCGCCATGTGGGACCCCGTACGACACCCAGGGAAGGAAATAAAAAGGGGAAGGGAAGCGTACGACCAGGATGTCAAAGCACAAGAAGCCATCTTATATCCGGGCAGCTATGGTTGGGGTTTTCTGCGGTATTGCAGAGCGCCTCTTACTTCATATCCGACGGTGGAGTCAGTCGCGGCCCGCGACGTACCCGTCTTGTTAAGGTTAAATTCAAGGTCTGATCGAGTGGGCACCTGTATCCTCGCCCGTAGATATCGCTCTCCACCAATCTTGCACTTTGTAAAGATGTCGACCCCTTATCTGGCAACGAGCTCATTGGGCCACTGAAACGGAATCAGGTGCCAGGCCTCTGAACGGTCAGGTATAGGCCAGTCGCCAAACCCGCTTTTCTTGTAGTGCGGAGAGGTGCTACCACCCTGTGCCGAGAAGAACGCCTTGCCTTCCAAGTCACAAGGCTTTCCTTATACTCTACGATTCGATTGTTCATATCTTAGGCTTTCTAAAACTAGCCGCCTGGAAATGCCCCAGGGAGTAAGTTCAAAAAATCTACTGTAAAAAATATTGTCCATTCACCGTAAATGCGGCGCAGGTCTAAGCAATGCAGTTGCAGTGGTCTGTGGCGGGACTCTCCGGCGCAGATGCACAATGTACGGTACTCAGGCTGCAAGCAACCTCGAATGGATGCGCCTGGTGGTTCGAAGCTCGTGCAAATTATGACGTCACCTTTTGTTTATGTTATTGTTATTGTTGTTGTCACACGATTTTATTTTTTGTGCGACTGACATTGTTCTGCCTCGGCGCTGAAAATATGCCTGGTCAGTGCCGATCAGGCCTGTTCTCGCAGTATCAAATATTGGACTAGTGATCAGCTGGTCCTCGGCTGCATCACACCATGCAGGCCAAAACAAGGTGCGGGAAGCCCCGATAGACAATAACGGTTGGCGTACATTTTCTCCTTGACCTGATTGGCTGATTTCTTCTATTCTAACGAACCACTTCGATGGCCTTCGATTGTCTCAAGACGTGGGGGAGCTGAAGATATAGATAACCGTTTGGTGGCGCTCATATTCAAAACTACCCCTATGAGTCACACACACCTCGCAATCGCCCACTTAGTATACCCAGTCCTAAGTGCCACTATGTTCCAACTATACGATGTCCAAGACGAGCTATACACGCGCTACCAGGGCGAACAAGATCACAGAATCCATGTACTCGAGGCGCCCCGACAAAAATATGCTGTCTGTGAGACCGAGGTCGCGGGGAAGAAGTACGGGGACGAGTTTACCTAGGCCTAGACAAACGGTGAGCATCTCGGTCCGTTACTGAAAGGATACGACTCTGTCGGAGATGTTTCTTTCCAGCCAACTTATCACACCGGCTCTGGTCGCCATTTGTGGGATAAATCCTAACAATCACGTATAGAACTCGAGCCCCGGAAGCCGATACAATCGCTTTAAACGCAAGCCTGCACTTCCGCAAAATCCTGTGCTAGGAAAGAGGGCAAGGAACAACCGGCGCGAAGTTTCTAGAAAAGGCAGTAGACATGCCGTCAAACGTCCTCGCCACGGAGCCAGCCAGCTTTGCAATCAGTGTTCCAAGATTCCTTGGGGTGAAATCGAACAAGCAATAACCTCCGGGGAAACTATCAGTTGGGTTGGAAAACGGATCGCCAATGTTGGGACTCGATTTCGGAATATCCCTCCCTCTACGACCTGTACACTCTGCCGCCAACTCCATGCACCTTGGATAGCACCCTTTGTGAAAGTCCGGGACTCGACGCCGTGGGCCGCAGACAATGCTGGAGATCGAATCCATATCTTCCCGCACCTCCGACATCTTCCCCATGTCAACGATCGGCAAACTGCTAGAAGTGTGCTACGGAAACACGACGCGCCATATCACATTGCTGTTGTCCCAGAGGGACGCGGGTGGCGGGAGGAACTGCTAAAGCACATAGCAGCAAATGGAATGGTGACCGTCATCGTCAAGGGGCGCCCTGAATCCGAACTGTTTATGCCCCAACAAGTAACCAGGCAGTTCGATCCCAAGGTGGTTTCACCATGTTTGGACATGTGCAAGCGTCGTCATAAAGATCGCTGCAACCCAAGGCCCCCTAAAGTCGAGGGATTGAAAGTGATTGACTGTAGCTTCGAGGAGCCAGTCATCCGTCGCTTCCGCCCCGAAGATAGATACGCGGCCCTCAGTTACGTTTGGGGAGCTCAAGCTCCAAGCGGAACCACTACGTCGTCCCCAACGGAGAGAAAGCCCCAAGAAGGAGAAGATGTTACCAACGCAGAGCCGCCGCTTCCCCAGTCTTCCCCTCCGCCCAGCCTGCATTTGCTTTCGTCAAAGTTTGCCCCATCTCGAAAGACGTCCGCTATGAAGGGAACTTCCTCTACATCCCACCAAGCAACACGCTGTGGAGCCCGCGTGCCAGAAAGATTGCCGTCGAAACTCCCTGAGAACGTCCCCTTGACTATCCAAGATGCTATACAGGTCACTAGAGACCTTGGCTACTCCTGCCTCTGGGTGGACAAGTATTGCATCAATCAGGAAGATGAAGAAGAGAAGCTACAACAATGTAGTCGCATGGGAGACATCTACTCCGGTTCGGACCTGACTATTTTTGCATTGGGAGACGATGCGGAGTACGGTTTGCCTGGAGTGAGCTCTAGGCGTCGACTTCGACTGCCGCCACGAACTACAGTCGGGGGTTACGAGTTCGTGTCTACCCTACCTGACCCTCATTTCTGCATCGAGCAGGCCAAATGGTCAACCCGAGGATGGACTTACCAGGAAGGGCTTTTCTCTACTCGTTGTCTTTTCTTCACCGATTATCAAGTCTACTTTGAGTGCAACGCGATGAATTGCGTGGAAATCTTTAAGAGCAACTTGAAGACTCTTCATATCCGAAGTGGCAAGCGCTTCAGGGCGTATCTCCGCGCCGGTCGGTTTGTGTGCGGCAATTCGAACGAATATTCGCATCTCGACGTGCGGAAGAACATGGCAAACCACCGCAAGATTGACATAATCCGCCGGTGTCTGGACCAGACACAGCAGTACACCAAGCGGGAACTGACCAACGAAGACGACATCCTCAATGCTTATACCGGCATTGCCCGTTTCTATGCTAGAACGAGCGCGAACATCGCGAGTCTATCTGGATTGGCGATTCCATACCCAATTGCAAGGTTGTGGAATATGAAACAAGAACAACTAGACTATCTCAGCTATGCTCTGGCCTGGGCGCACCACGTGAACATTCTGGACGACCCAAATGGGAATATCCGGAAGTCCGCTACCCGTGGGGAAATACCATGGAATCCTCGCAGTAATCCTAGGCCCCAGCGTCGGTTAAAGTTCCCGTCTTGGTCATGGACCGGGTGGTTTGGCGAACTCGAGGGCAGGACTGACTTCCCCTACTGTTGGACAAGCCACTTGAGCTCTGTCGAGATAGGGTTTCAAGGTGGTGCTACAGAAGACTATACGTTCTTGCAGCGAACTGAGCAATACACCAAACTTCTCACAGCGAAGACGCTCCATTTTGACGCACATGTCCTCAACCCGAAGGAGCTGTACGTTTGGGAGAGGCGCGAGCTCATGTCATTCCGCAAGATACCATCGATCTCGATCAGAGCATACCTATCGATGGGGCCGTATTCAATGAAGGGGCTTCTCAAGAGCCTACTAGAGGGCGAGCTTGAGTGTCTCGTGCTGGGCACCCATGGGAACCCTCGCGAGGATGTTTTCAGGAGTATTATAGCCGCGGATGGGAAGAGCAAGGACGCCGACCAGGGTCGGATACAGCTCCTTGAGTGCGAAGAACACGATGCGATCGTCTGTCTCATTGTTTCTACAGTGAACCAAAGATCTTGTCGGAGAGGAATTCTCAAAATTGAGTTTAAGGGGGTGGAAGAGGAGCGGGCAGCGCGAGGATTCTATGCGGGCCCCAAGAAAAGGTTCACATTAGAATAGCGGAGTTGGGCGTTTTCGAATCTTGTTCGGTGTCCATATAATGCAGCAGTTGGTGGGAATGTCTACTGGTTATCCACCAATCTTATATTCGGCAATGCCGATGGCTTCAAAGTGACAAGCTTCCCTTTCATATCTAAATACTAGGTATATTTCCAATAGCATCTCATCGAGACATGATATTGCCCCCATCGTCCAATTCCCAAGAGCCTGCTTGCTAGATGCTTGCATCACATTTCTCGGCTTTTGAAAAGAACCTTCTTAGACGGGTCGGGAATAGACTGAGAACTTGTCGTTAGCTAGGTGCTTTTAGTGGCATTATTTAGCAGGTTAGCCACGTACCATATGAGCGAACTCGATATTTGGATATCTTTCATTGGTGCCGTCCACCAGTCGCATATCGTAGCGCAGCAGTGTGTGCGCGATAATCATCTTGATCTCGTTGGCGGCAAAGAATCGGCCCGGGCAGGCGTGGCGCCCGTACCCGAAAGTTAGGCTGCTCGGGTTGACGCTGACGAACTGGTTGAGGGCGTCACCCTCGACACTCTTCTTCGCCTTGGCCTGCTGGCGAAGCTTGTAGAATCGTAGCGCTTGAAACTCCTCTGGTGATTCGAAGATGTCGGGATCAAAGTTCACAGCCACGGCCGGGACTTCTACTGTGACGCCAGATGGAATGGCTTGTCCGTTGGATAACGTGAATGGCTTCAAAACCTTTCTCTGGAAAGAAGCTGTGCCGTGCAGTAAAGGTTAGCTGGGATGGATTATGCGACACTCGTGCGCTCTCACTGACCCATGGTTGCGGGGTGAACTCTGAGCGTCTCCCTTAGGAAGCTATCGAGCTTCTTCATGGACTGCATAGCGCGGCTAGAAATGATGCCGTCGTTTTCAGCTAGTGCTTGCTCAATCTCTTCCCGTAGTTCTGGGATCAGTTCTGGCATTGCGGCGAGATTGTAGAACCTACAGTATTTCGTTAGTTCACTCGTGCACAGATAATATGTATCAATTATAAACGCGGTTATGACGGGTTACTGACGCATTTGTGGCAGTGAGTGTCGTTGTGTGGATTGCGGCAAAGCCCAAGCCGAGCTGAGCCTTGGCAAGATTCTGGCTGTTACGGTCGGTGTACTTGTCCTGGCCATCTATCATCCACTGGAGGACATCGTCAGGCTTCTCAAACTTGGGATCCTCGGCCGCAGCTTCCTTGCGGAGAGAGACAAGCGGCGCAATAAATGCGTTGGCTTCTTCGATTCGCTCATCGAGACGCTTGACCTCGGGGAGACTCTGGGCCATGAAAGGGCGTTTCCATGGCTTCATCCTCTGCACTGCGCGCTGTGCAGCCATGACGTCCATGGTGTAGTTGATGGCCGCATCCAGGTACTGCTCCGACCTACACAACTCGGGGCCGATAAAGACACGACCGGAGACCATAGCGACCATGCGGAGAAGCTTATGATGAATATTGACTTCTTCCCAATCTACACAGGAGGGCATCTCGATCGCAAGAACCTCACTAACGTCTTGCGAGATCATCGGGTTGAGACGGGCTGCCGATGCCTTTGGGTCAGAATGCATCCTTATGCGCCTCGAAACACCCGATTTGATACATACTGAGCGATGGTGTGAGCTTTCCAGTGATCGTATGCGGAATGATGGGCACAGAAGTTTCGATTTTTGTGTATTTTGCCTCCATCGTCTATTACGTAGGTAGTTAGCGTCAGGAAGATGCAAGAACGCCTAGTCGTGAATTATTACCTCGTCAACTGCAGCCTGCATGCTTAGGATATTGTCCGGCAGTTTCGTAAGCTCTGGTAGGAATTTGGGAGATAGGACGATGACGGGGGATTCTGAAATCTCATTAGAGGCCGCTCTCACAAATACATGCGGTGGTGGTGGGGCTATAGAGACTTCGTGAAGTAGTAATCCTAAACACCCCATTCTTCCACTGCATCCGGTATTAGTCTCGATGCCCTTGAAAAGCACGATGTTTGCTTCGAACCTGTTTGTACCCATCATTGTACAGCTTCCTTGCGCCGGCCAGATAGGCCTGCCTTCGTTTTTCCGGTCCCAATTCCTGCGCCACGACAGGGATGAAGAACAATCGGACGGCAGCTGCAAGTTTCGGAATCAAGTATATGGACACGCAAACGGTCGCCGCAGCAAGCAGCACAGGCGCATGGCCGGCGGCGGCATGCCAAAGAGATTGGACAGTAATCATGCTGATGGGTCTAGGCGGATTGGGATAGCATCGGACGAACGACGGCGGCGGACAAAGGACATTGTCCATATACATATACCACTCTCATCGTAATTTCTTGGTGCTGTAGATCAACAAGGGTTTTGTCAACTTGGAGATATGAGTAACCCGACGCACCGATGTCACCTATGCTGTAGATGGAACAAACTCGCTCTCGGCGTCGCTCTCGCTCCCGTATCCGTATTTGCTCTAGTGTTCAGCGAAACAGTGGGTCGATCTGCCGGCACTTAGCCTGGCTCTACTGGAAGGCTCTTCTCCACATACCGCATTTGCTCCACATCGACCACTCAGAACCCAGAAAGGGTGTTAAACTGCCGCGAATCGGTGTATAAGCCACGAGCTTCGTAACCAGCCTTTCCTTGCCGCATAGATATGGATCAGCCAAAATGGACAAGATACCACTGGTTCGCGCCGATTAAGGTTTTCTGTAACGCTCGCTCCCGCTCTCGGTCTCAACCAGACTATACAGCGGAGAAATATGCACATTCCTACAGAAACACGAGGCGTTATATCGCAATGGCCGCGAGTCACGGCCCCGGTCATTCACCCTGGCACTTTTGGCAGGTGGTAAGGCAGGTAGCTAAGAATCTCATGTAGATCTCGGTAGCTTCATGCTACAGTCTGTGACAGGCTGCAGTAGCCGCAGCGCCATTCTAAGTTTAATGTTGGGATAGACCTCAGCCTCTCGTTTCGAGCCGCAGTGGCTACGTCAACATTGTATAAGATCAATGTAATACTCCCACTTTTCTCACCACAGTCACTTCTTGGCTTCACACTGCTGAAAAATAACCCAACCTAGAACCATAGCACGATCCTCAACACGCACACCAAGCGACCCTTCTCCATTCTGCATTCATCGGTGGCAAAAGATTCCTTGCAGCCCGAACAAGCACCATGGACGCTCTGGAGCCACCTTCTGCGAGCCTCATTAACCTGGCTATCGCTGACTTGGTGATCTATGCCATTCTTCTGCCGCCTACGCTCTGGATAACCTGGAAGCACGGAAAGGCAGGGATGGTCTGCTGGCCCATCTTTCTGTCCTACTTCGGCCTCCGTTTTGTGTCCGACATCTACCAAATCATGCATCGCAACGAGCCACAACAATACAACACCGTCATCATCATGACAAATGCTGGCAGCCTCGCATGTCTATCTTTAACCATCATCGGTCTTGTCTACGAAGCGTATGCTGCCACGCCGCTATTTGGGCCAGCCCAATGCTAACCACATTCTGCACTTTAGGAACATCATCCTTCCCCTTCCCCCGAAGAGCTGGACGGAGAAGATCATTCTGGGAGTGACACACTTGGCAAATACCGGCGGCATTGGGGTGGCTACATACGGTGGCGCTCCAAGTCCGACAGGGCAGGGAGGTGTCGTGGCGGAAAACCTCAACCAGATTGGAAACTGCTTGATGCTCTTCGTCATGTTCGCCATCTGCTGGTGGATGTGGCCGACGTGGCGGCGCGTTTCCTCCGTCCCGACTCACCCCAACTACCGTTCGGCTAGGTGGTTGCTCTACACGGCCGGCGCCGCCATGCCTTTTCACCTCGTCCGCCTCGCGTACAACACCACCTACGCCTTCCTCCGAGTCTCGAGCCTAGACCCTGTCACTGGCAGCTTTGCCACGCGACTCATTCTCCTCTTCTTTATGCAGCTCGGTGTGGCGCTGCCCGCAATAGCTGGCGGATGGATGAGCAAAGAGCTTGTGCCAAAGTCCCAGCTTCTTCCCGAGGAGCTCGTTCTGCAGCCACGCTGCAGCCAGAGGAGCGTGGCTGACGCCGAGCTGGTGGCATAGAATTGAGAACACTGATCAGCTATTCTCTGTGGAGGGGATATGACTCCTGGAAGGAAAATTAGAAGGATAAAATGTGCGGACGAAGCGCTGGCCGCGATTCTAACAAACCTCCTCGAAGCAGAGAGATTAGTCTGCCGTGGCAGTAAACGGGGACAGGCAAGTTAGAATGTTCCGGCACAAAGGCTTCTACATGATTGAGGCCAAACTAAGGAGAAGAAGAGCTTTCCTTTCAATAAGATAAAATAAATCAAACTTTATAACATCTTCAGGTCTCTACTGCACGAAGTATGAAGCAACTGCCACCAAGATGTACGCCTGTACCAGTAATGCCCCTTGTAACCAGTCCGACTGACCTCTGTCTACGACCTGACAGACCACGAGAACCGAAACAAAGACGATGACAACCTCGAAAACCCCGAAGACCAAATCCATCTCGGTGTTTCCCATCCCCCACGCCACAATCATGACAGTTGGCACCAAGCCGAGTGCTATCTGGATACACTTGCCGACCGTGAGGGCGATGCTGAGATCCAGCTTGTCGCGGCGGGCGACAACGAGGACGGTGGGGTCAATGTTGAGAATTGGGAGAATGACCAGGCCGATGAACGTAGGAGTAAGGCCGGCATCTTGAAGGAGGAAGTCGATGCTATCAGCGGCGAACTGGATGTTGAAGGCTAGCAAGGTGATGAAAATGGCTAGCGTGGCGGCGATGAATGGGTAGGTGAGCTGAGCTTCCTCCATATCCTCATCTTCGGGTGGCTCTGGTTCCGGTTCAGCATCCAGGCCTCCAAGCCTCCGCTTTACCTTTTTCGATGGCGCAAACATCATGTCAGGGGGAACCCTGTGGGTATACAGCTGATAGTATAGCCACAGCATATACGAAGCCAGGAAAAGGATAGAGGCCCCACGTGACTGCTTGAGGATACCGGCATCGTCGATGAAGGCAAGACGTTGACACACGGTAGGGATCATAAGACCCACGACGACCAACAACAACATAGAGGTCAGGGCTTGTGCGGATACCGCAGAGAAGAACTGAGAGTAGCGTCTAATACCTCCGACGAAAAAGGATAGCCCGCTCATGAGGAGCAGATCGGATAACATCGCGCCGACGAGCGAGGTCTTGAGAACGGCAACCTGATTATTCCGGAGCAGGAATATGGACGTAACAAGCTGGACAACATTGCTAGGAAGCGTCAGTCTGCCGGTCGGTGGTTGGGACGGCATATCTGCCTAGTTACCTGAAGGTCATGTCCAACAATGCGCCAAGCACGTCTCCCACGCGCAGCATGAGCTCATCTAGCGCAACACTGACATTGATCGAACTAGGGATGACTGCGATGAAGTTGACGACAAACACCGCTGCTGGGGGAGACCCTAGGTAGTTGATGACGAATCCGACGGGGATAGCCAGGAGTAGGATATGCGCCCATGAGGCGACGAACAAGAGCCGGAGCTGACTTGCTACCGTGGTACTAGGAGGATCGTGGAACGCAAAAGGCGGAGGGCCAAGCAGAGCGAAATGGACTGTCGAGCCGCGACGGATACCACAGTCTGAGAGCGCAACACTGTTTGCGAGTATCTGCCCCTGGAATTTGAGCCTCTGCCTTGACGGTGCTACGCTTTCTCGATCCTGGATCTTCTGTTTGAGCTGCAAGACGGTGTCAGAGGGGTCGACTTGTAGGGTAACTTCTTTTCCGAAGAGCGACTGCACGTAGACCCAGATGGATTGAGCGTCTTCCCCGACAGGCTCGTTCTCACTTGTGCCACACTTTCGCTTTCGCAGAGCGCCTGGGTTTAGCTCTGTGCTGTCCGCTTCATTTATGGCTGACTTTCGGTCCGGAGCGGCTTCCTCCAATGTAACTGTGGCATTAGATTTTGGGGGTAGCACCATGGCGCCGGCAGTGTTTCCGGCACCGCTGTCAGCTGTGACTCGTCCGCCCCATACGGAGGTCTCGGCATCCTGGGCCTCGAGACCCCCTCCATCCCATTCCCGTCGCCCGCCTCGCCCTGTGCGAAAATAGGGGTTGAACCCATTGAGACTCTCATGGCGGCTCCATGCCGCCGCGCGCGCCTGATGCCGTATTCGATCTGCAATACGGTGAGCGCTCCCGCCCGTACCGAATGAATTTGCGGGCTCTTACGCATCGAAGTCATCTCGCCAACCTGGCGCCTTCCCTGCGCTGCCGGGGAACATTTGATTGAAAGGCGAGATAGGCGCCCCTAAGGCTCAGCTGATCTCCTCACTAAGCTGAGGTAGCGAACGAAACGGGTAACGTGCCCCTCCAAATCGGGAAGTGTCTGCTAACAGCTGCTAGTGGCCAGAGAGTACACGAATCGATGTCCGCATTTCCCCGAATGTGCAGCGCACGCCTGGCGCTTGCCGCGTTGCCTTTCCGCCTCAAGTTTCACATACAGTCGAGCCCAGAAGCACAGAATGCATCATGACCCCTCATCCGCCACTGGACACGCAGGACACGTGCAGGATTAGATTATAGCCGTAAGATAGGAGCGATGCGATGTTTCCCAAACTATGCTCCTTATTCCTGCCAAAGCTACTCTACGGTCTCTAAGTATCTCCAATGACAAGATTGCGCCTCCCAACCATCATGATTTTTCCATTGGTTGACTGAACAGCAGGTTTATCGACAGAATATCCCGTCGACTGCACGGCTTAAATATGATGCTTGGTACAAGATCCTTAGCCGTCCAGTGCATCAATATGCCCTGCCAACCTCTAACTACCTCCCTGCCAAGATGCGCCGTCATATTGGGCACCCGCATTGCCGTCGTCCTGGGACGAACTCAGTCCTAGGGCGCGCTTCTCGAAAGCTTGGACATGGTGTAGATAGTTGTCTAGCGATGAGGCCTCGCCGACCTGCGAAAGGGTTTCTGCATTTATCTTGGGCGTTCTGGATTCATGCTTGCCCTTGGAGGAGGACTTCCTGTTACCGTATTAGTCTAAGAAAGAGTGCCTCATGGAAGGATAAATCTGTACTTAGAGCGTTTGGCGGACGGCATGGTTTCAAGCTGGCAAGTCCAGTGTGGCCAAGTATTCTGCCCAGTATAACAGTCTGATTGTTGATAAAATTGCGGCGGCTCAAAAAGGTTCGTGCCGGTCTGGCTTGAAGTGACTGAGATAGCGAGGAGAGTATAATGGGAGGTATGAAGGTGTCAGTGCCCTGGCTTAAATAAAATTTGTTCGACGCCTTACATCTCTCCATCCACGCCTTCTCCTTGTCGGTGAGTTCCAGGGACCATTTATCCACCCTCTCTATTCTCCTGATCGATGAGCTCCTGGGGGCCTCCTCCCATACATTTTCCTTGTCTATGAGCTCGTGGCATAAGCCGCCCCCAAAGTTGACATGACCAACATGGTGGGAAGTGATATCTCAGCCAGGCCCGGATTCGTTTATCCGCGGGTGTTCCCATGATTACTGGTGGCTCGCTGAACGCCAACCGACGCATGAGCGCCCTAAACACCAGGAACCTTCGAGTGACCGGTGCAGTTACGAGATGGTTCTGGCCCTCCAAGCATTAGCTAAGAAGGAAGAGGGAAAGACCATAACACGGCTAATTTAGGACCAGGACATTGTCGCGCCCGCCGCATACTAGAACTAGTGGGTATGACAGGCGCGTAGCGACCACCTTGCGCCGCATACTAGAACTAGTGGGTATGACAGGCGCGTAGCGACCGCCTTGCGCCGCCCATACATTTTCTTCATTTCCGGCCAGCCACTTTGGGCGATTAGAATGCCTACTCTTTATCTAGGGTAAGACGCACCAGCATCTTCCTAACTGGAGGGGCACACAGTACGTTCCGAAATGCCACGGTCACTACAGATTAGATGTAGCTCAAATCACGCACGTGACATTTTGCAATGCGTTGGTCTGTAAGGTGAGCGATCCGTTGGTTCTCTCACTGAATTTTTTTTTTCCAACGGACCCGACTAGGCAATAGCTTTACGACTAATCCGATGGTTCTGTCCCGCCACTTGGCGCTGCTAGCACATGGTCCATCCCAAGGTTCGAGATGTTTGTGACGAAAGTTGCGTGAATCAGGCTTTGTCAGCTAAATTTGGAGAGGTGCTGTACTGAATGCATAGTTAGTGCAGTGAGGTACATGCGTCTCCATATGTGCAGTACCGCCTACTGCACTGTATATTATGCATCCTTTAGAGAGGGGCCAACGGGCCGTCATGCTTTGGTCGTAGCTGCGCTCGTGACTCGTTGGCTCGCAAAAGCAAAGGGATCCTATCAGCCCACCCAGAGCCGCATGGTTTGGGGGTCCCTGGCTGTACCCAGCTTTCTCGCCTCCACAAGTCCCCCGGCAGCTACTTGCACATTTCGTACCGGCACGGCCAGGAAAAAAGCCGCTATACCTCGCCCGAATAGGTGCCTAAGGCATCCATATTCCAACGACCGACTAGGAAGAGGCTGTAGAGGAGAAACTTGCAGCTTGTAACAGCACTACAAGCATGGGCAAGGATTGGCTTGGGAGTCCATAACCATCCATTGAAGCTTTCGGATGGCGATTTCATGCGCTGTAAATGCACTCGTGCCAACAAATTCTATGCGGTACACAGGAGCTCTGTGCCGGGAATAATTACTCAAACCTATTCTGCTAAGCATATGTTCCACATCTCATCTGCCTGGCCAGGCTCAAAGAGACCCAACGCGTCTCTCTTGATATCCTTGTTAACCCTCAGTCCCCGCCTCATCTTTACATCTCCATTATGCCGAGATTTCGTGTGGTGTTGCTTAAGAGAGGTTTCTCGGCCGTAGTCCTGCCCGCATTCTTCGCAGATGAAGACCATGCGTATCGGGAGATGCTTCTCTCGAAAGTGCCTCCGGAGACTCTTAAGCTGGTTTTCTCCAGTCGGAGAAAAGTTCTCGCAGCAGGGACAAAAGAGCGAGTCGCCGTTCATTTCCTGGCTCTCCTTGCCATCATTGCCCTCCAGGATCACTTCCTCAGGAGGACTAGTTATCGGACAGCCAGTGAAGGATGCCATATCTGGCTCATCCGCGGACACCAAAGTTATTGTAGAGTCCCCGGACCACTGACGAGAGGGGGCTGTCACCGGCCTTGGGCGACCGGTGTCGCGTGTGAGGAGACGTTCCCGTATCAGTTCAAGAGAGGCAAGGCGGTAGTGCACTCTTCTCGTGCAAGAGCAATAGCTCGGGTCCAGAAGCTGCTGCACAAACGGAATGTATCTGTCGAAGAACACCGTCGGAGAAAGTGGACGCTAAATTGTCAAAATCGTTAGCGAGGCAACCGAAGGAAAGAGAAGACGCGCATACTTTCTGAGTGGAGGCCAGGGGAGCGTTTATCAGCAATAACTCCATATGCCGAGCGGGTGAGCCGCTGCCTGCGTGGACTGTCTCTTCAATCACTCTAGTGAGAGTTGGGAATTCTTTGGCCAGCTTTCGGCCGACAGTTCTGTACTCAAGGCCGGTCGCGGGAGATCTGCATCTACAACCATCTGCCTTACACGGGTCAAAATGCGGGGAGTGGTTGGCAATGCTCAGCCCTAGATCAAAGAATTAGTGGTTATTCTTTGCCTAGGTAATATATAGGGGACTCACCGTCTAGAAAGTAGCACGCCGCTCTCAGAAAGCTAGGATCCGGTCTTTTGCCAAACAGCATGGTACCGAATAAGCTGCCTTCCTCTCGGAGCTTCTCGATGGCGAAACGCGGAAAGTCGTCCTCGAGCGCATCGCACATGGCGAGGACAATCTTGACGTAACAGACTGTCGATTGGCCACCGAAATGCTCTCCATCACGGAGGGCCTTCTCCATATTGTTGAGACCATCCTCAAGGGCCTTGCTTTGATCCAGGCTCCGGATCGGGTCAGCTGATAGTTTTCCAAAATCGTGCGAAAACGTCTCCCAGAAGCGTGACAGGAGGCTGACGACATATTTGTTATGCAAGGGCTCGGTAGCGGGTTCTGCATCCGAGACGGTACACTGTCTACCCGTAGGTGCCTGTGAGGGCAGATAACTTCGAGCCTCCAGCTCAGCGGGAGCAGACACTAGATGTGGCGGCTCGGCAAAGTCTTCAGAGGCTTGCGATCCATCTGGCCAGATCGGTCTGCTATCGAGCTCGAACAGGAAAGAGTCGCTGCCGCCTTGCTGGAAGCGCGGAGCACTAGCGGACGCTTGTTGCCAGGGTGGGGTTCCGGCGACATCTGGATGGGCGGCTCCTGGGGTTACTGTTGCTGCACTGTCCGTAGAGCTGGTCCTTGCCGATGGAGGATCGGCGTTGGGTTCGATCTTGTTCGCCGAGAAAGCGGCTGGCTCACATAAGATTGGTGTGCTGACTGCAGAATCCCATCTTGCAAAGTGAGATTGGCTCTGATCAATCGAGGGCGGATAGGATACCGAGGCGACTTGGGCAAGGTAGGGCGGCGGGTATCCCTGCGGCCAGGGATCGACATTTGGTAGCCCCAGCACAGGTTGAGACACAGCCTGTAGGCTAGTGCTTGTGACAGTGTCGCGACTTTGCTTGGATAGCGACGGTGGCCAAGTAGCTCGGGACCGGAGTCTTCTCTTTTGCGCCGAGACATTCGTGTCGGCCCCTTCTAAGCCGCTGGCAATGTCGGATCCACGACTATCGAGGGAACCGCCACGGCGGAAACATGCCACGGATATGCAGAGTGCCTTTTTCAGATCGCTGACGACACTCAGCTTTCGCTTTTGTCCAGAGGTTCTTTGGGCGGTGGCACGAACTCCTAGTCGTGGAAAGGGCTCCCAAGTATGGCAATCCCAGCACCAGTAGACGTTCTGGTATATATTTTCACAGGCAATGAGGTGTGTCGTCATGGATGGAAAGTCGGCGAAGTCTGTCTGGCAAAGCGGGCACTGGTTTCTCTTGCGATACTCAAGGTGCGTAGAAATTCCTCGGATTTTGCCAAGCCAAATGATGCGGAGAGCAGTCTCTGCATCCATATGGAGCATCGGTTGCGTTGAGGACCTAGACAATGACGATGAGCAAGGAACAGACAAACAAGTCGAGGCAAAACCCACGAGCAGGGAAGTGGAGGTCGTCCTATTGGTGAATACGTGTCGCCGCCGGGGAGCTCAATAGGTTCGAGCTGGGGTCTTTGGTGTCTCTGGCCAATCTCGTCCCTCTGGGCGGAGAGTCCATGGATTGCTGACATAGTGTCAACTGGGTGGCAGCGAGGCGCGTGAATAGACTGGAGTTTGGATAGCATTCTAGGAATGAGCTTGCAATTCATCGATTCCAAGGCAGTCCGTTCGGCATCGCAATGACAAGTCGGGATCCTGCGGCAAGCGCTACCAGCAGTTTTAATGGGCGGCGTCTCTTCCCCCGTCCACTCCTCTTCCAACCCCTCTGTGCACCTACATCGTGACGATGGTTCCCGGTCCTCGCCGTGCCCGGCATTCTAGTGCTGAGTGAATAGGAAGTTGGTAATGTCGATATCGGGCATGGACCAGGGTAGCAGAATTGCAGCGCCGAGTCCACTCGGTCGAGACCCTTCAATGGCCAACATTTGTTGCGTGGGGATCCGATACCCGTGACTGGGACACTTCCGAATGCCGCCAGTGGTTCCAACCATTATCCGGCATTGCGTCTTACCAGTGACAGGGAGACACTAGTTAGTAGAGGAACCAGCGAGTACGTCACCAAGCTAAGGGGAGGGCGGGGGGAGGGGCGTCATCGGCGGAACATTGTTGGGCGGTCGTGAGGTCGTTAATAATTCGAGTAGATAAGCATGTCGTACACGGTGAATAGCGTCACAAAATTGGTTAAGACTGTTTCCTGTTTGGGAAGAAGTTGTTGGTCCGAGAATTGGAACTAGTCGGTTCAGCTGGACTCGTGCCATGGAGAGCATGCATTGCGATGATGGTGAAACTCAGGGGATGGGGAGTGACCCCTAGGAGGTGGGCATCTAATGCGTGGGGTGGCTTTAACCCGATCATCCTGACACAAATGTTTGCGCTGGTATCTTAGAGGTATGTATTGCTGCCTCGGCCAGGCTGCTGATAATGGCTATTCGCGGAGGAACGAACAGGAGGAGTGAGGTTGGCAGCAGAGCTCTAGAGCTCGAGCAGAATGTAAGGCTAGTCAGGTAGCGAATGCTCCTGGCCGTATAGCTCCGACCAAAGGTGATGATTAGGGAAACATTCGAATCGAAGGAACAGAAATAGTTCGAAGAGAGAGACAACGCAAAGATTTTGTTTCCATCGTGAGGTATATAACCTGGACTCTTCCAGGGGAAGCAAGGCAGATTTTCTCGTGACGATTCTGGTGGGAAAAAAAAGCCGTAGCTGAAGAGGGAAGGCACCCCAGACTGTGGCGAAAAGGCTTGTAGGATTCCGTTCCGAGTCAATTGAGTAATTTCCACACATCTTGACGACCCCGTACCGCAGCAAAAAGTAGCCTTTTCCCTTTCATCCGCCCACGGGTGGTAACGCTTTGAAGTGAGATTGTAGTAAGACGTGCACTTCGCCTTCCTACTAGGTAACCCAAGACTCACGAAGGGGCCCAAGAAGAGCTCTCGAAGCGGCTCACAAAATGACCCACGAAGAGGCTCAAAAAGTGAATGGGGTCGGAGGATATGGAGACACCCACCCCCTGCCTTGGCGTCTACCTAGTCTGGCAAGATTTCTCGGGAAGGGATCAATAGTTCAGCCATGTGTTACCACACCTGAAGCAAGGTAGCAGTGCCCGGCTACTATGGGCGGAGCTAGAGTGCCGCGGTAGGAACCAGCAGGAAGCGGGTGGCAGGCGCTAGGAGACCCTTCACCGCTTAACCATCCAATGATTCAATGCAATCCAGTCCGGGATATACTGTGTACTCAAGCATTGTAAGGAAATCGCGCAGAGACATATATCACTTGGCCCGGGTAATACGGGCTCATGAAATCCTTGAAGAGTGGGAAAGGTCATCTAGGGCGCGTGATTCGCATGATGCAAGCTAATGGCCGATCGGCACTTGTTTCTGTCGTCTCAGCGGCCCTTAAATCCCGGCCTCGTGAGGTCGTATATCGGCGAAGGACACCCCATGTTCACCTAGGTCGGTGTAGGAGGGTACAGTGATTGGCGGGCTATGCGCCCTTATTTATTTCGAACTTTGGTGTGATGGGCTGGGTCAACCGCGCGCACCCGCCCCAAAGATATCCAGCCAAGCCTACCGTCAGTCAATATAACTGTATATGTCAGCATCACAACAGTCCATAATGACGGTATGTATGTTCGGCTTCTTGAACGAAAGTAAAGTGAAGACTACAACCGGATATATTAGAATGTTCGGTCAACCTAGTGTGATGAAAGGCGATAAGTCCTGCCAACATTCGGACAATCTTCGACTGCGCGGCCCGTCCTTTGCTACCTTTGATGCTGACCGATAAAAGCTAGTATATGATCCGGAGTCGTTAGACGAGTCGACAGAGTAGACGAGCGACTGACAGGGCCATGGCCGAACCCCGGACAAATGCGGCTCTTTCTGTGTCACACCAAAGGGTAGTTCGCCCGGCAGCTTCGGTCATGACGTGGTCGCCTACCTTTGAATCATTAATGCAAGACACATGCTTACCATGGCTAGGACCAACAGATTTGTGCAGGATCGCAGTTCCTTGCGGCCCCTGGGCCAATCGCAGCTCTACCTTAGTCAAACCCCCATCCTGCCCCTGCCACTGCCCCTGCCCCATGCTCCCCGCTGGCCAACTCCCGCTCGCCCCCACTACCCGGCTTACAATTCACCTCCTAGATGATTGTTAGCTTAGTACAATACAGAGACCAGCCAGGCATGAGAACTTGAAAGCCAACAAACAGCCCTCTGGGCTTTTTCTTAGCCGATTTGACAAGGGTTGTACTGTAGACTGGCGGTTCCTAGGCTGCTCTGTACTAGTGTGTCTCGACTGGCGGCTCTGGCGGACGACAAAGAAGGGGGTTTGTTCGCCGCTTGCCCCGCCAAGCCGCGTTCTAGACCAGATCTGCTTCTCCCCCTTCAGTCTCCTTGCTAGCCACCAGAGAACTGCGTCAGGTGACCACTCCTTGGATTGGCTTCCAGAGCCCTTGTCACGTGCGCTAGAAAAGTTCCATCTTGGTTTAATCCGGCCAGGAGATGGATGGCTAAGCACAAGCGCAGTTACATATCTAAGATCCTCAGTCATGTTCTATTGCCAATAGTAACATTTGATTGACTCATCAAGTATGATCTGCAGAATGTACGGCAGAGAATGATTGAGAATCGAGCTTTGCTACCATACGGCAGTTTGAGATCACGTAGAGCCCGTATAGCTGGCTTCGCCCATGTGCTATCGAACGAATCTCCCTTATTTAGGAGTCAATATACCGTATCGAGATCATCCACTTTAAAATATCGCAGAGTATCTTTTCTTTAGACTTCCACTGGCCATGTCTGGAGTCACAGTACAACTGCACGGGGCAATGGTCATAAGGAAGCACGCACACAAACGCCTATGTGCCTAAGGCCTGACCAGTAGTAATCCTACTCTTTTTGTCGCAAGAATTCTCATGTTTAGTCTTCTCGTACGGACGAGGATTTTACCCTTTGGTTTCACTTATAGTTGAGCGCAAAAGCTAAGAGTGCGCCGCTACTGCTTAGCTACCCATCTTATGCAGGGCAGGAGCAGATAGACACTAGATTACAACCATGCGTTAAGAGCAGCGCTTACGCTTTATCCTGCTATGATGCTATTTATATGACAAAATGGATATTAACAACCTCCATGCTCATACCGCTCTGGACTTGGCCCTCAGCCTCTCTCCAAAGACGCCTAGCGCCCATGGAATAGGCGCCATAACCAGCATGATACCACCAAGCAGAGTGTTCCCCCAGCCCAAGCCCAGAGCGTTGTACACTTCCAGGCCGCACAATGGCAGGACAGCGCCCAGGATACTCCTCAGCACGGTATTGGCTGCTGTCACCGAGGCCGCGTGCTGGGTGTAGGCATCCACTAGGTATGTCTGCGCTGCCATGAAGACGCCCATCATGCCGAACCCCATGATTCCCGTCCCAATCATTGGCGCGATCCAGTGGACGCCCTTGTCAGCCGTCCATCCGTACATAATCAGGCCCGCTGGTAGCATTATGATTGATGGGACTACCAAGGACGGATGCAGACGATCCTCCGGCCGGGGTGGTTGGCCCGACGCTTTCCTCTTCTGAACGATCTTATCCGATAAGACCGACGCGAAGAAGAGGCCCAACACATTTCCCACGCCGCCAGCGATGAATGACAGACCCGCGCCGACCGAGCTGAACCCGTACGTTCCTTCGAAGACGAAGGTGAAGGTGGTGAAAAGAATGTAGAGGATGCCGTAAATCGCCGCGATGTACACGCATACGGCCGTGACGATAGGGAAGAACGCAAGCATCCGGAGCGGTCGTGTGATGGCGCGCACAAATACCTGTTTTGGCGTGCCCTTGGTCTGCAACTTCGATCGGTACCCCGGATCGCCTGTCTCCTTGCGAAGACGTGCTGCTTTTCTCTCGAGAAGAACGGGGGGGTAGGTTTCGCGGAAGACCAGCATGGACAAGGCCGTAGCAGCGCCAGCCTGTACAATCTTGTTAGTTGTCTTTTGAAACCGCCAATAGCAGCAAGACAGAGGGTGCAAACTAACCACGATCGCAATGATCCAGAACACCCACTGCCATCCTTTGGCTTCGACAAGAAAGCCGGCACAGACGGGACCCACGACCGGCCCGATTAGAGGTCCGGCGGACCAGATGGCCATAGCCTTTCCACGGGTCTCTGGCGGCATCAGATCGGCGATCGTGCCGCTACCGCACGTCAGGACGGCCACGCCAGCGAATCCGGCGAGGAACCTGAAGGCCACCAACATGCCCATGTCCTTGGAAAGTGCGCAGGCGATGGTGAAGATCGTGAATAGTGAGTTGCAGACGTGGTACACGATAGTCCGACCATAGAGCTCGCTGAGCGGTGCGATAAGGAGAGGGCCGAAAGCGAAGCCCAGGACGAACACGGAGACACAGAAGGTGCCGAGCTGGTTGTTTGTAACGACGAATTCGGTGAGAATCGCGGGGACAGCCGGGGCCATCATGGAAGACGCGAGCGGCCTAAAAGAATGATGATTGTGCGTTAGGCTTGGGATCGTGAACTGGTGGGGGTTGCGTGCAATAGGGAGGGAAGTGACCTACACCAAGAAGCTGAGAAACCCCAAAGTTCCGATGATGCCCCATTTTCTTCCGGTGCTCCAGGCCATGGGGTTCTCTGGGTCATTCTCCGCAGGTTCCTCCCACGACACCAGGTACTTGTCCCTGGCACCAGCGTCACCAGCGTCATCTCCGCTGCTTGAGCTTGGGACGGCGGGCTCGGGGCCCATCTCGTCCGAGCCGGCACTTTCGAGCCTCTTCTCCGGCTGAATTTTAGGCTCTGCCTCGACGTCCATAGTAGAGAGATTAATAACACAACCAGTGCTTAGAGGGGCGGGAGGGCGGCTTCGCGGTGGTTAATTATATGTCGGGGGCGCTCGGCGCCGGTGGAGAACCGGAAATCCTACGGCACCCGGGCTACCGAGAATCTTGCACAAAAATCTTCATCTTAGGTAATTTCCTCGGCTTTTGACTGCGCTTGGGAGCCTCCATAGTTAAGAAATTGGGCCATTTTGTATGTATCACCCATCCCCTTGGCATATGCTCCGGGAAGCGGCAGCAACCATGTGGTACTCGCTCTCGCTCTCGCTCTCGCCCGCTATACCTGAATAGGACAAAACGATGGCCATATCGGGTTTAACGCTGTGTCATGACCGCCTCATAACGCGTCAGAGTCCAAGATAGAATTTGAGCAAGCCCGATTTGACACTTGAGCTAAGTTATACATAGTTCGGGGGTAATGGAATCCATTTATAATTTATACACTGGAATTTGGCTGGGACGGGTTCGGATGTGTGATACCTAACTGGGAAAAGTCCTTTTACACCGTATATATATCCCTGTGGTATCTGGGATGTTCTACAGCTCCCCTGTCGAGCGCTGCCTAGAAAGATCTGAAGGAAGCATGAATCATACGTGAAGTTTCTCACAAAAAGTTGCAACTGGAAACCTGTAATCCATCCCCCTGCCGTCCAGAGCGTCCTCTGGGAAAGAAGACTTCTATATACTGGTGCTGTCCGGCGCCTCCCCCCCCCCCCCCCCTCTGCCCCCCGCGAGAAAAGGAAGCGAAACAAATACGATGGGTGAAGAGACACTGGACAGAAACACCGGTTGTTTGGGCAAGCCCGAAACCCAACCTTTATCACTGGTATCGGTTGCAAGGCCATAAAAGACATTTCTGGGCCATCTCTCCGCGGCGAAATACCTATCGGCTATGTCATCTCATTTTCAAGATGCGCTTGATAGGCCATTCGATGGCGTCCCCCCAGTCTGGCGGAAGTATTGTCTCTATCGACTTTATGAGCCTTGTCGCCCATCCCCTTGTGAACCAGGTCATGGACTCGGTCGCATGTACGACCACGCAATAGTAGCTGAGCAGCGTAAGAGCCGCCGGGCTCCTCGCCCGGAGCAGGTTGATGTAGGCATTAGAGACGACGCTCGGCCAGTGCATGATGAAGCGGAGCTCCGGGACGGTCGATGTTTCGAGGGAATGTTTCGAGATTTCTGTGATCCCTAGCAACTCCTGGTTCACGATTGCAAACGTAGACGGCTCGCCGACCAGCTTCTCGGCCAGATGGTCGCTGAGAATTATGAGGCCCTCATTCATATCGTTCCAGAAGGAGAGCGATGAGTGGTGAGGTGGCGTTAAATCGAACAGCTTCGCGAACGGTCCGTCGTGGAGGGTCTTCTCCCACGAGAGAAGGACGGCACTCATACCTTTGAGCAGGCCGAAAGTCTCGACGGCATCTTCGACTAACGTACGTGTGGTCTCCTCCTGGGCATTGACGGCCAGCGCGGCGAAGCCCCCGAGCGCTAGGAACGACCCGGCCATGAATAGGGCATGACAGCTCTCGACATCCAGGCTCTCGAGAGCCGCCCGGGTGGCGCCGATGCCCTGGCTCTGGTGATGCGCTGCCATGCAATAGTAGCGGCGCTGCTCGTCTGGCCGCAGGTAAGCAAGATGAAATGCCGACATGGCAAGTATGTGGTGGAGCAAGTATCGGTGCCGGAAGGCAAGCTCCGGGACCTTGTCCCGCCAGATGTCGCCAACCTCGTCGGCTCTGGGGAGGGTGAGATATGCCTTTGTGTTGTAGTGGTGCATAAGCTCCAAGTCGGTAACCCAGTCGTCGCCGCCGCTCCCCGGACCGGCCTCTGGGGGTGGGGTATGCTTGGCTTTGGCGGCCTAGTGATGTTAGTTATAGACAGCCCTCGGGCGACCAGGTGCACGCCTGGCGAAGCGCGTGAAGTACCTCTACAGGAGCTGACACGCGCGGGTTTGAGCTCTGAGAAACCTCGCTGCCCGGGGAGCCGTCCTCGACCAGGCTACATACGAGGCCATGCCTGTGACAAGCGCTGCACGGACGCTTCTCATCACACTATAGGAGGAAGAAGGGTCAGTAAGATAGGTATGAGTGAAGAGGGGAAGCACACTGTATAGTATACTGTGCTACATGGGTTCGGTCAGGAGAGACGTGCCTTGACTCGGCGTTGACGGCATCGCTTGCAGCCGGTGCGAGACTTGCTGTAGCCCAAACGCGGCATCGATAGCAGGTTAGAGAGGGGCAAGCCCCAAGTCGCCGCACGGGGCTGGACGGGGGGGAATTGGGGGTGCGTGTCAATATTCCGGAGACCCGCTGAGGAAAGAGGGCCTCCCGAGACGGTCGAGGGAGCGGTGGGAGACGCGCCGGAAGTCCTGGTTGGAACAAATCGCTCTTGATATCGAGGGGCTGGCCACGAACGAGGCCGACGGCGAAGCGGCTGTGTCTCCGCCCGCGAGTCAGGGCCCGGGGGCCCGAGCAGCTACGGCCAAATACCAAACACGTCCCCCCAACAGGGCCACGTGATAGGGGCCGGGGTATCGGAAGTACACGCCTCGATTGCGGTAGCATCCATCTATATGGACCTGCGCCTTCGGGGGGGGAGCAAAATGAACGTCAGCCCTAGATCCCGGTAGATAAAGTACCTAAGCCTTGCAGCTCTACTGCGCTTTCCAGCCGCGGAGCCCAGCGCATATGCTAAGCCGCGGGATACGTCATTTACGCCGCTCAGCGTCCTGATGCAGCCAGCCGTTAGAGTGAGGGAAGGAATTGAGCTCAGCTACCCCACCCCCGCTCCCCTCACACCAGCCCGAGAAGCTTCACTCTCGGGGCCAAACTGTTGTCCGTGCGAGGCTTTCCCGTCCGCCCTGACGATCGGCGGCGAGTTGCAAGCTGCAGGGGTTCGCCATTGCTCCATTGATTGCACCACGGGTTGCTGTCTGCCTTGCCTTCATCGCCAAGAGGAATGCATTCGCGGCCATGGCGGAACCCCTCCCGCCTATGATCGAACGTAATCTTCGAGCGCAAGCACTCCTTCCTGCCCAGAGCCGGCTCGTCGAATTCTTCGACCGCAAACTCGCCGCCTTTCGCGAGGCAGATACGAAGCTTCAGGTCGTTTGCACTCTTCCGCCGCCGTCGCGCGATCCGCTCAGCGATGTCGCTAAGTTCGTCGAACACGGGCCGACGCTGCCTGCTCCGATCCCACCTCCTGTGCGACCCCGAACCTTAATCGTGCTCGACTCTTCCTTCAACCCACCTACGATGGCGCACCTGCGCATGGCCACCTCCGCGATACAAGATTTGAGAAGCGCATCCTCTGCGAAGCCCGTCGAGAAGCCAGAGAGTCCTGTCCTGCGCTTGTTGTTGTTACTAGCAATCAACAATGCGGACAAGGCGCCTAAGCCCGCGGCGTTCGAGCAGAGGCTAGCCATGATGTGGGCCTTCGCCAAAGATATCCAGAACACATTGTCACGAGAAAAAACGGGAGATGGGGTTATGGAAGAAGATACGCCGGCCGCCGCGCAGGACGAAGGCGTCGCCATCGATATAGCGCTGACGACGGAGCCGTACTTCACCAACAAGAGCAGCGCGATCGCCGAGTCGGACTTCTACCTCACGGACAACAGGGAAGAGGGCAAGATCCCAGAACAAGTCATTCTCGCTGGGTATGATACTCTCATACGCATCTTCAAACCCAAATATTACGGTGCGCCGGACGGGTCCTCCGAGACACCTATGCAGCGAGCACTGGGCCCGTTCTTCGACCGCGCGAGCCTCCGCGTAACTATGCGAACCGATGATGAATGGGGAGGGAAAGAGGACCAGCTCGCGTATTTGGAAGGTATCGTAAATGGAGACGGGCTCGAGAGCATAGGCGGCGCCAAGGAGTGGGCGACGAGACTCAAGATGGAGGAGGGTCGGGCCGAAGGAGAGGATATCGTAAGCAGTACGCTGGCAAGGGAAGCAGCTGTGAAGCGGGACTGGGCCAGTCTTGCAAAGTTCGTAACGCCCGAGGTCAGGAAGTGGATAGAGAGAGGCGAAATTTATGACGAGAAGAGCTGAAGGGCTCCAAGAACCATTCAGTCTCGTCTCCGCGTGCGTGTACCTTGGTGCTGCTTCAGGCTCCCACTCCTCAGGGAATGAGGGTTACCGAGCCGCAGAAGAAAGGACTTCTAGGCTTCTTTTCTGAAGCCCTCCTATATCTCCTGCCCTTCTAGCCAGTCACTCTGCGTGTGATGCTCGAGGATAATTCTGCTGCCGAAGAGATATTTTGGCGGTCAACCGGGCAGAATTTCATAGCCCCACTAATTCTGCAAAAATGTGCTCTCGCGATCGAAAATTTGCCAGTGCGCACGGACCATCTGTCTCGCCTACTTAAGCAGCGCCGCCCTCCCAAACTTTCAGACTTCTTTTTCTTTTTTTCTTCATGTCGACAATACTTCATAGAATCATTTCTATAGTTATTGTCCTCTTCTCGGTCTCTCAAAAGAGCCGCAGAACCCACCCGGGTTGATGAACTATCTCCTCGACGCCCTACTGTGAACGCAGCTTTTGCCCTCGCACCGCCTGCAAAGGCGGCGGCTCTCTCTGAGAGCTGTATAGAGGGTGGCGATGATCGGTACCCCGATTTCCTGAGGTCTTGCCTTCGGGCGCTTAGGCGGGGTGGGTGTCGATGGAAGTCTGACCGGCCTTTTTTCTCTTTTTCATTGCGATTATCTTGGGCTCGCCCTGGACGCGAGGAAGAAGCAACATCTATAGTGTGACTGGCATGTCGCGTTTCTTAAGCATAGCAGTGAGTGAAGCGCAGTAGTGCGGTGATGGGACCTGGGCGCTGTGGTCTTGTAATATGGCCTTTAATTTAAGATGACCTATGGCACTTGGATTTCTATGGGTTCCTGCCAGGGTATAGGTGGCTTACGGCAAATTTTCTCAAGATACACAGTTTGGAAAGAGCAGGTGGTGACGTGACAGCTCTAGGGCCCATTCATTGCCACATGCTACGGATCTTGTGATGCGGATAATAATAGACATATAAGACGAAGTTGATAGTAACGAGCCAGGCACTTTTGGTTATAGTCACCTGGACATCACGAAGCTGAGCACACAGCAGTAATGTAGGGCACTTTGGTAGACTTCGCTGTGCCTTGGGCAGTGTATTCGAGAGGCTAGTAGGAAAGGATCACCTCTGAGGTGCCGACTGGAGTGATCATCTCGGATTGTCGAAGGTATGGGTTGTGTAGCTTTTGGGCTCTAGGCGATAACCACGGCCGCCTGCGTAGCGTCGCCGGGAGCCGCCGAGGTGATTTGAGCAACAACCTTCTCCTGCAAACTGGTTGGGTCATAGGCCCCCGTGCCCTGCGGAGCAGCATCGCCGATAGGAGGGGCGGCGGTGGTGGCCTGGGCCGCAGCCGACTCGTAGGCGTCGATATCGAACTCCTGGCGGCGGGCAGGAGCGCTGGCGGAAGCGAGGCCAAAGATGGCGAACGAAACGAGCGTGGAGAGTCTCATGTCGACGACGCAGTGAGCGAGCATAAAAGAGCGACTGGAAACAAAAAAAAAAAATAGCCAAACGTAACTCAGAGCAGATTGCCTGGATGCGAGATGTTGAGTGCAGAGGACCAGAAGAGTAAACTCCCAATGGACGCGTCTTATAGGGGAATTTATGTCCTCCCGCATACAAATCTATCAGGTCCGCACCATCCTCTCGAGCTTCCTTCGAACTGGCGAGGCCGTTCTTGCCGCTATAGTCTTTAGCCTTGAACTACAGTTACCTAGTGGCCTTGGGTACCAAGCTATCGGCTCGGAGCAGATTTGAAACCACGCGAGGATATCAAGCTAGCCTTGTTTTTAGGGGATAGACCGCCATGGCACCTTTGGCTAGCTGAGCCCCCCAAGCCTCTTAATCTGCCACCGAACGGGACGATTGCCGGCATTCGACCAGCAGCAGTCGCTCCTTGCTCGTATCTGCACCACTGGTTGGCCAGTTTCTTCCGATCCCGCCGCCGTCTTCCACTTCCGCGTAATTCGCAGCGATAAACCATGGCTTAGACTCCGCGTCATTGACGCTAGGCTGTCGTGGCTTTGTGTGGGCTGGCAAGCCTTGACCCGAGCCATCGGGTCAGCCTCGGTCCCGGCCCATAGCCCCGGCCCATAGCGCCTAGCCTATGCCTGCTGTACTACAAATCGAGACCGTTGCGTTTATCTGCTGATTTCAAACTACTGATGGTAGTACGCGGTTATCATCTATTTCTTCAAATGCTCTCTGAGAAGTGCGTAGCCTCCAGAATTCGTGCTAAAGATGGGTGATGTGGGATCGATCCGGTGTTACACATGAGCACTACCTTCTAGGTACGATATTTTGACAAACCTAGCTTGCTGTGACTATTCTGTGATAATTTAGATGAGTTCGGAGCTTATGCTTTGAATCTCATTTAGTTATATATACATGTACAAGATATTTCCACCCAGTCCGCAAGGGTTTGTCTATGCGTATTATACATTACTTCTTCTAAAGAGAGGATATTTACAGGAATCTACCTGTTATGGTTGTGGATACAAAAAAGTCTATATATATACCGAGAATAGATCAAGATGTAACGAGCGTGGTGTCTCGGCATCTACACTTTAGATCGTGTCTTTTGCTCTATTGGCTCTTGAGAGCCTTGAGCTTCTTGTCGCGGCGGCGTTGAGACGCCTCGGCTCCAGCCTCGGTGTCCATAACATAATCCCACCATCGGAAGCTGGAAGCATAGTTGCCGATGAATTTCTCGTGGTGAATGTCGTGGTGAGCCGCGCCGGCCCAAACTGGTAGGAAGTGGTGCAAGTTCCATGGGAAATCGTACCCGCTGTGGGAATCGATGGCCTGGAAAAGCCGAAGGATCATCCACGTCTGCATGGTCACAAGGTGCAGCTCACCAGTGAGGAGCACCCAGAGCACGGGGCTACAGACGGTCCCGAAACCCAATACCATGACTTCGATTGGAGAAGCATACTCGGCGGCCATGCCGAACGGGGCCGAGTAGTAATGGTGCACCTTGTGGATGTTCTTGTATAGTGGGCCCCAGTGCATGGCGCGGTGGACCCAGTAGTGCCATGCGTCTTCCACGACAAAGAATATGGAGATGTGTAAAGCCATCTTCCAGAGGCTGGGAAAGGGGACGGTGTACTCCATACCACACCAAGTAGCGACGGGATGGAACAGCCAGATCTGTGGGAGCTCGACAGTGAAGTGTGTCAACAGGACAAGGGAGGCGCATTCCCACTGCTGCTTGAAGGTTGGCATCTTGGCCTGCGTAGCGTTAGGTCCGCTCCAATGAACAGAGAACAGGGTTGAGCTTACCGGCTGGATCTTATACTTGTGGAAGTAGGGAATCTGATCGCAGATAATGAACGGTAGCGCCCGTCCAAAGTAGACGGCTTCGTGTATGAGAAAGGTCATGATGCCTGTGGCAAGGATATCGTTCTGGAACCACGCATACCAAGCCTGCAGAGCCAGAACCGGTTAGGATACAAGGTGGGGGGTCATAAAGTAAACAATGGGGGTGACCCACGGCCCACAGCGCCTCCAAGATGTTAAGTTGGGGTTGTTGGTTCCATGTTTGCTCAAACACGGTGAGGTAAGGCTCGGATCGGCTGGGGATCTGGTTGGTGGCATTCGCCATGCTGCTGGTCGCATAAGTTGGACAACGGTTTACGACACCGAGGTCGGGGTGGACATACAAAAACCCCAAACTCTCCATGGTCGGCCGTATGCGAGACGAAGCCTCGATTCTGTGGCGTGGGTGTATGAATGGACAGTGGCCAATTAGGTGATGGCGTGCAGTCCAAACTGCGCGGCTTTCAGGTTTCCTGCTGAAAGGAAGACAATACAATGTTGCAGTGTTTGGGAGCAGGAAGTTTCAGTTAAGGATTCGACGCCCGGCATTTAATACCAAATGCAAGTGGAGGGGCAGAAAGGGGCGAGAGGCATTTCATTTTTAATTACAACACTGAGCTCTGCAGTTTTCGGGTATCGAGTCGTCTGGCTCTGTGAATTTATGACCTGATCTTGAAAGTGGGCCACCCGGGCTCCCGAGTGGCGAGGACCTGGCAATTGTGGGGATAATAACCGATTACGGTCCTTCTCGTATTCGGATACCGCAGGACCACATCATTGACCACACATTTGCATGCCATGATAGGAGAGTTGTCGGCGAGGTTATACAGTGTTGGTTTACACGCTATACTACTTACAAGCAGTTTGAACCGCGTTTACCCGCAAGAGAGGCTCAGGGAGGGAGCTGGTATGTCCGTAATAGTGCATTTGATGGTCAACTGAGCGTAGCAGATTTGATCCTAAGAGGGCTAAATAATAAATGGGTTTAGACATAGACATGTACATATAGATACATCAAGATATATTGACCCTAGCCAAGACTGATGTATTAAGGACAGTATCGAATAACTATTGTAACATAATCAGGCACTAGTAGTCTACCAGCTCTAAGTAGCCCGCTTTGGTCTTGCGGGTCCGGAACTGCCCGGCATCTAGCTTATACTCGGTATTTAGCTTGGGCTCGGGGTTTGGTTCGATTTTCTCGGCCTTTAACACGTCAATGTCTGACCACCATCCACCAGGATGTCGGCACCGTTGATGTAGCTCCCGGCTCTGCTTGCAAGAAGCACCACAGCACCCGTTAGTTCCTCGCGATTGCCCATTCGACCCATAGGATTGCGGCTGTACCACTGCTTCTTAGCATCCTCTAGCCCGTCTCCTTCGTTTAGGATGGTATCCATGTACCCAGGGCTGATACTGTTCACGCGAATGCCATGCACCGCCCACTCCGCCGCTAGCGAGTTCTTGATCATCATCACTGCCGCCTTGGATGTGTTGTACGCAACCTGCGGCTGCGGAAAGTTGACCTGGTGGCCCGAGATGCTCGCGATCAAGATGATGCTCCCCCCTGTCTTCGCCGAGATCATCTTCCTGCCCACGGCCTGAGAAATGAGAAACGCTCCCGTCGAGTTGATCTCCATGGTCCGTCGGAAGTTATTTGGGTCCTCGTCCACGCTGTGCGCGACAGACACGACGCCAGCAAAATTGAGAAGAATATCGACTGACCCTAACAGCTCCACGACCTCGTCTACCGCCTGCCGCACCATGTCGGCGTCGGTGATGTTGACTTTCCTGAAATCGATGGCGGCGGCCGGGAACTCGGCCTTGAGCTTCTCAATGCGCTTGCCGGCCTCCACGAGGTCCAAGTCAAAGACGATCAGGCCCTTGAGTCCATGCTGGAGGAGGGCACGGGCAGCTGTTGAGCCCAAGTCACCCCCGCCACCCGTCACAATTGCATTTCCTTTAACACGGAAACGCTCCAATGCCGGTTCAGTCGACTGATCTGTTTTGAAGTCCCGAGATTGTGGCGCGGGCGAGCCAGGGGAGCAGAAACGCATCTCAGGGATGGTCCTGTTCTTCAGGTCAGATCGCTCAACAGCCATGTTATCGGTGTGGGATTCCAGGTAGAGAATATTGTAGTCGACTAAGGTGATTCGATGGAAGGTGAGCAAGACCTGTTCAAAGGGAAATCGCCGGCGTCGGGCATCAAGTTGACAAAGAGGGGAAGGGCGCAACGGCACGTGGCTCTGCATGCAGACTTGACTATTCTGCAGCTGGAGGATATCATATACCCCTTGTGACGAATAGCATAAGGGAATGTGGAGATGGGGTGTGGAGTTTACCTTCGATGGAAAGGTGTTTATCACCTTTCCATCCATGAGACAACATGACACTGAAAAAGTTAACAATAGTTTGCTGCTAAGCCAACATTTTCGAGGCTGCTATGTATTTAGATGGTTTCTCAAGACTGTAATCGGCAGAAGCGGTTCGAAGTCCTCAATAGAGGATGTAGTATTGTGGCTATTGACGAGCGGGAAATTGAAGGAATGCTAGCCAAAGTAAATGAATTGATAAGCCTAGCTAGACTGACTTGGTTAGTTTAGGACGAAAAGGATGCATATCATTAGCGTTTGTAACACAAACGTGGCCGAGGCGCCGCATCCCCATGCCACTTGCTACATTCCAGTGTTTTATTCCTAGCCGGCGCAACAACAAGAATTTTAGTTCAATGCTGTTCCAATCTACTCGTCTTCTACCACTTTTCTAGCCTGTACATCAAGGAAGCTAATGAAATCACCCTTTTCCACGGCGCTAACCCACTCATCGACATCCCTGAGAAAGTAACCGCTGTTACACTGCACTGTGGCGTTCCAGAAATCTGTACGTAGCAAACATTCTGCGACCTCCTCATCCCAACCTGGCTGAAGCTCCCGCATTCGGGCCGTATATACCTTCCTCATATGTGTCATATCGTACTCCATGAGATGAACCCAGTATAGGGAGTTCTTGCCTTCATTATCGAGTTCATCTTCCCCTTGTCCTGATTTCGCAGTCGTAAAATCCTCATCTGTGTACTCATCGCACTTAGGTTCTTGTTCTCGTCCTCCCTTGCCCAGGAACTTGGGCATTTGAGCCGCTGCCCAGAAAGGGACAGCTGATACACACTCCCAGTCTATCAATGCAGTGATGCTTCCTTGGTCATCCACTAGAATATTCGAAAGAGAAAGATCGGCGTGCCAAAGAAAGCTTCGCGCGGGTGGGCTTTGCAAGGCGGGAAAGATTTTGGGAAGTAGACCTAAGAGTTTCTGGGCTGTACCCGAGTTCTTTCCGCTTCTTCTTTGTCATCTTCATCCTCCGCTGCTGCAATGGCAAGGCTCTGCTCGCGGACAATGATATCGAGATGGGCATGGAGCTAATCGTAGCTAGATCTAAAAGGCCCTCGGGGCACATCATATTCAAAACGGTCGCCTCAAAAGAACCGCATAGATACGACGGCTCCGGGCCCCGGGGCGAAGCTCTTCATGTCGCTTTTGGGTCCCTTCGACTCCTCTAGAGTGCCGATTCCTCTAAATCCATAGCTGAAGAACTGTGCTTGAAAATCGGCAAGCTTACTGACCAATTCAGTCTTCTGGGTCTAGGACAGCTTGCGCCATCGTTGGTAGGCCGAGACTCCTGGCATCGGCTCCAGTAATATCCACTCGAAACCCAACTCATTGCTAGCAGAATCGTCAAATGCGGTGACTTTAGGTACCGGAATGGTTGTGTTGGCGAGAAGAAACCGCAGAGTCGCAACCTCTTCCCGAGTTTTGTTGCCAGGATCTACAGGGAGCGAGACTCTCATCAACAAATTCGGAGAAGTAGGAATTCGACTAGGTAAGGTTTTTTGAAGCCGCCAGCTGCGAAAAATTTGACCGAACAACTTGATTTGTCGTGAATGCTGAGTTGCTGACAGCAGACCTTTTTGACAGCCTCAACCGATGGCTCGCGGGTCCATCGGGGTTCAAGGTCCCAGGTAGCGTTGTACCATTCCAGGCCATCCCGAGATGCTCGTTTCTCTATTACGGTGGCCGAGATTCGATGAGCTTGAGCGTAGAGATGACGGTTAGTACTGCAGAGTTGTTCAAGATATACCCCTCGGTGCCAACAAAAAGGAGACCTCAGAGACTACGAGAACCGGGCGCTGAGATAAAGTCAGGAGCGACTTCAGCTCGGCACTCGTTCAGCCCTGTCGAAGCCAAAATAAGAAAAGTTGGTGGGCCGGCAACAGGACCCCCGTGGTATCGCTATCAGGGGAACGAAGAGGTACTGAGTAGGGGGCTAGCCAGGATCCACATGCTAAATTTGACCGCTCAGCAGCGTGGCTGAACAAGGGCGGGCTCTGATATACATCCAGCTATACTCTCAGAGCAGAGCACCTAGTACGCGTTGTCTTAATAGTATTTTATCCCAAAAGCTTCCCCGCCTAAGGAATTTCCATTTTGCAAACAAAAGCGCAAATAGTGCCCGCTAAGAAGTCGTAGAGAAGAGTCCTCTTGTACGAGAAATCGGGGAAACACCAAGGATTCGAGTACTAAATACCGCGGTCCGTTCCAAAATGGCACCATACAATATATGGCCAAACTGGGACTTCAGTGTCTAGGTTACCGTAGATTTGCAAACAAGTAGCTTCACTGACACCCAAGGCTACCTAATCTTTGAGTCTGCACTTCTTTCGAAACAGCCTCTGGAGACCCGTAGTACGGATTCACTGACTCGCGGAGATTAGCTACCCCAGAAATCGAAATACAACCTTGATCTCGCTGGAAGGTTACTCAAATTTACTCTATGCAGTGCGCGATTCCTGATCCTACGGATTATTTGCTTCTGAGTCGCCGAGACACTGATTCAGAGTGTGCGACGTGACACCGTCTATCAACTTCCGATCAAGAGGCAGCACATGACGACCCCGAGGTTAACAAGTGCGCTGTAGGCTGCCTTTGAGACTTCTCGGCGTTAAATCTGTCTGAAACGTTAGATCCGAATTCCAAGGTGCTATGTCAGCTGGCGGGTATGACGCGATCCTTCTTAAAAAGGGGCTCTCGGCACCTAGGCGCGGGCTCTCGCCGGCATTTACGATCCCAGGAACAAGTGTTACCTTCGTTGCTGCAATGTCACTGTTATACCATAGAAGGAAGCTCTTATCTGCTTGCTCACAAAGACTTTTGTCATGCTGCATTGCTTTTTAGCTTTTGGCACGTGCATGGTCTCTCCGCCACCGAGAGACCAGGATGAGGTGTAGTTGTCCATCTTGGCATCGGCACTCGCCCTGGATGAGGGAGGCGCCTTGGGTTGCGGATTCGTGGAACTTTCGGAGTACGAGTGTCGATCGCCGTCGAGTTTACCCACCCAGGCGGAGCCTGGCTCTGGGCAGCTAACATCGCTGTAACCTCCAAGGATCCCCGGATACTACCTTCCATTCCACGCCGCCGCCTGGCATTCCTGCTTAATCATGATGCCGTTACTGCAAGATCTGTTGATAAATGCCGGTTCCCCGGCGAGGAAATAGAACGGGAGAATTCCTTCTGCTTGGAAGGGCCTGGTTGACTTTTCATTCGCCTACTACCATGTCTCGATCACTGAGCATCTTCCAGGCTGCCGTAGCGGTCTTGGCAAACTGCCAAGCCATACTGGCTAACACGGTCCCTCGACAGACTTGCTCCAACGTGCTAACGCCATCATACCCGGCACCTGTCGTAGCCTCTGGCTGGCAATCTCAGCTCGTGGTCAAAGGACTGAGCAGCCCGCGAGGCATCACGTTCGACGACCAGGGCGCACTCCTGGTGGCTCAAGCAGGGACCGGGATTGCAAGGATCACATTCCAAGACAACGGCGGCACTTGTCTCGTCGCGACTACGACCCAATTGCTGAGTCAGACAGATGTGAGCAAAACGCTCCGAGGGCACGGGCTCGGGTTGCTAACAAGTCCGTTTAGCTCACGCATGGGATCGCGCTCTCTGCAGACGGCAAGACGCTGTACGCCTCATCGGCCGAGGCTGTCTACTCCTGGAGCTATGATTCCGCGGCAGGTGTCGCGGGTAGCGACCGGGCCACCATCATCAACAACATGACAAACGATGACCATGTGAGCCGGACCTTAACTCTGTCCAAGAAACAGCCCACACAGCTCCTGGTTTCTCGCGGTAGCGCAGAGAACCTGGATGACGGCACCCGCGATATCACCACGGGTCGATCTCAGATCCGTGTCTTTGACTTGGACAACATTCCAGAAAACCGGCCTTACGACTATAGCTCCGAGGGCCGAATTCTCGGATGGGGTCTGCGCAATGACGTCGGGGTTGCCGAGGAACCCACCACTGGCGGCATTTACTCGGTCGAGAACTCGGTCGATAACCTGGCTAGGGATGGCGTCGACATTCACACAAACAACCCCGGCGAAGAGCTGAATTACTTTGGGCCGCTAAGCGACGAGCCGACCAACCCTCCTCCGAACTATGGTTATCCTGATGTATGAGATGGAGCCCGAGATCTTCTTCTTCAGGTTGCTGACGGTTATCAGTGCTTATCTGTGTGGAATTTAACCGGCGTGCCCAACTCTGGTAACCTGGAGATCGGCATGCAGATCACTTCCACACAAACCTCAACTATCAATGATAGCTACTGCGCCCAGACGAAGGTAGCTCCGCGCCTCACTTTCCAGGTAAGTTTCCTAAACCTACCTACCATGGAACCTCTTATATTGACAAAGGACAGGCCCATATGGCCCCGCTAGACCTGCTTTTCAAGCCTGATGGATCTGCAGCATATATCTCTTTCCATGGAAGCTGTATGTCTTCCCAACACCCGAGTCTCATTCTCTCTAATGCTAATGACTACTAGGGAACCGGTCTCCACCCATCGGTTACAGGCTGACCCAGATTGCCTTTGCCAACGGCGAGCCCGTTGAGCCTGCTACTAGCACTACGGCTCTTATCGACATCATGACCAACTCGAATCTTAACCTCTGCCCCGGTAGCTGCTTCAGACCTGTTGGGTTGGCCCTCGACAGCGCCGGCCGACTGTTCATGACCTCCGACGCCACCGGCGAGATCTACGTGCTACTTGAGACCGCCTAGTCTAGGGTTTACAGAGACTAGGAGCTATTCGGTTTTGCTGCGTTGCCTACGGACCCGGATGCATCTGAAATTCTACTTGGAAGACTGGTCATTTTCAGCTGTGCAGTTGAGACTATTTTCTGATGTACCTATGCCGACTTTCAAGTAGCATGTGTCTGATAAACGGTGAAACGCGTATGCAATTAATATTCGCTCGGGGCGGTGTTGCGACTCAGCGCAGAGCCTTGTTTCATGACTGCCTGTAAGGGCTTCGAGAATTGTACTACATCGCGATACTCGGGGCTCAGAGAGCGTGTAGTCGCTTAATATCTGTCGATGAAACGGGTAGTTATCGTTTCGATCCCCACCATCTTGGTTTAGTTGTGACTGGCTCCCATGCCCTCTCATGGTCGGTATTCAGCTGAGGATACAGCCGGGATTGGGACCGACAACAGCGTAGCCTCCGAGTCACCTTTGATAGCCTTTCATGGTGCTCGGTAGTTCCTGTTTCCAGGAAGGGCTCAGATAGGGTCTTTCCAGTAGACAACTCGGTTCCGGCCTCCGATGTAGGACTAGCGACCGGGATAAATCGAAAGGATCGAAATTGTCTAGCGGGTATCCGTGCCTCAAACTGCGTCGCTGTGAGCGCTATGTGAAAGTACCGGGGGTTAGGCATGGATAACTCACAAGCATGTCAATTTCCTCAAACGACAAGTCCTTAGTCTCCGGGAGAAAGAAGTAGGTCCATATTACGGCCAAGAATGACGACCCCACCCAGATATATCCGTACCGAGGCCCCATGCCGCGCCCCTCAGGAGGGGGGCCGTAGATGCGTCCGGACGTGTATTGAAATATGAACTGTTTCTAAAAGTAAACAAACTAGGGACCATATCGACAGATAGTGTAGGTCTCACCGAGAAAAGCAGTTCCACGGACGAAGCAAGACCAATCGCGCAAGAACGCAGCCTCTGTGTGGGTATCTCGACTCCGGAGACCATACAAATGGAACGATGAAGCCGTAGTAAACAAACGAGGAGATCAAAATGGCTGCGGTCACAAATTGTCCCGCTACGATTTTGTCCCGAGCCTCGCTCAGTATCACGGCGACGATGAGGACAACGCAGAACACGATACTGAGGCTGGTGACCAGGAATGGCCTCCGGTGGCCATATCTCGTAATAAAGATGCAATTAACAACGGCTGCGGTAACCCCAATCGACCGGAGCATATAATTTGATTGAAACCCAGGAAATGTGTCTATGCTGATGACGAATACGTATCCGTAAATCAGCAGGTAGAGTTGACCGCATACGACCCTCAAGGTGAAGACGGCGACAGAAAGGGCTGTTCGGCGCCGATTGGTGGCCGTTCGGGAGAGCTCGAGGAAGTTATTCCACCATCAGTGCTTTAAAGATGGATCTGATATTGAGCTCATCTGTCGCAATTCCGTTTCTATTGGCCACAAAATCGGCCTTAACTTCTCGAGAGCCCTATTGGCTCGGTCATTTCGCCCCATCGATAGCAGCCACCGCGGGGACTCCGGAACCAAGAGCAAACCGATCGCAGCGATGGAGGCAGATGGGTAGAGCGTGATCAGCGGTACAGCATACGAGGAAGGACCGCCGGCCAAGCTGGAGTCATCCTCCCAAGTCTTCTGACCTGCTGCAACTGCCAGAAGATTACCTGCGCAGATTTAGAAGAGACCGTAGCTCGGTCAGAGAGGATAATCTGGTTGCGTACCTAACAGGTTCAAGCAGTTGAACAACCCTATGGCCAAGCCACGATATCTGGGTAAGCTGCATTCGTGGATATACAGCTGCGTGTGTGCGAAGAACAGCGACCTGGCCACGCCCATGACAAACATGGCGCCCTGAAGCACAGATCTCTTAATGGAACCATGCGCAAGAGCTGCTGCGAGGATGAAGAGGAAACATGCTGCCCAGAGCCCTGTTATCCGACCCATCCATGTCGAGGTAGCTCCGACTACCAAGGACATCAATACTGAGCCTACAACCAGCAGCGCCGGCTCTTGTCTCCCATCTGGCGTGCATTCATCCGCCATCGGATCTTCCGCCTGCAGTCGTCGTGTCGGGGAT
This sequence comes from Thozetella sp. PMI_491, assembly GCA_021432635.1. Classification (NCBI taxonomy): domain Eukaryota; kingdom Fungi; phylum Ascomycota; class Sordariomycetes; order Chaetosphaeriales; family Chaetosphaeriaceae; genus Thozetella; species Thozetella sp. PMI_491. Next base: position 334,532 of record MU270066.1, on the reverse strand, counting down.
GATATGACTCGCTGCGATAAGGTGAAAAGAGGGGAGAACCTACGCAGATAATCCGGGTATTCCATGCCCAAACATTGGAAAAGATGGAATATCCATACGTGTACTGAAAGCCGCCTGTCGAGACGATTATCGCGGCTACGAAGAATCTCCAGTGGTGGAAGATGGAGCTAGCACTGTCATGTTTTCTGTCCTACGACTGCATTGCTACTCATAGCTCACTATGCCTGGCTGGGCGAAGGACTCGTGCCACTAAGGTGGTAATACAACTAACAAAAAAGCTCGTACAGAGGGTAGTACAAATCATAGTTTAATTTGAGGACAGACGTAAAACAAATGCCCTGGCCTATCTGCATAGCTATGCATTTGACGTCACGGCCTTGGGCGCGACGACCGCTGGGTTTGGCGTATCCTCTAATGATCCTTCACGGGGGATCTGCATCACTATTCCAGCACGGATTGGCCCTACCCATATACCGGCTGCACATAGGGCTTTGACAAGGCACCAACGCACCATTTTGGCATCATTTACGATGATCTCTATGCCGCTCACCCAGTGAAGCGATGAGTTGCGCGGGGAGGTTACTGACTCTGCGTGCCAAGTCACGGGGGGCAGGGCCTTTCCCCCGCCTAGTGGGCCCTGAACAAGACAAAGTGCAGCAAGCGATGCGTAGCAAATTGCAGGGTATATCGAGTATGGCAGCCGGCACAGCTACCCTATTCCCTTCTTCTCTCTTAACCGTATGAGACGTGCTACTTATCCTCACGCAGGTACTGGTTTGGTATGCCTATTACTTAGCTTGATGGACATGGTCAACCTAAGCTGCCTATCCTTACCGAATTCATGAATATCTGAATAGCAGTGTGAATCGAACTATAGCGAAGGCTAAGAATGGTTATGCTTCTAGGTAGCTGTACATGATTTGTTTATGAAAGCTTGAAGCTGCCCGAACGAATGCACAAAATCTTGGCACACCGTGTCAAGAGTCTGGCGTGATATCGGGTTTCTCGGGCGAGATAGCGATGCACTCACGAGAGACATTCTATTTGAGCCACTGCCATCAAAATGCCGCATGCCACACGTGCACGGCGAAACCGCCTCAGCGAATGGTTAAGACGAGGCGGAATGCTTGGGTCGCACCTTGGCTGTGATTGGCTGCGAGCCCTGCTTGGACAGAGGTTTAGGCGGCTGGTTGTTTCCCAAGCACTCATAGCCTGGTGAGATCCATGCCACCTTTTACTCTTCAGCTTCATGACCCATGTCGTGCCGCGACACGATGTACGTTCTGTTGTCTGCACATCCTGAGCCAGAGTGAACAAAACTACACCCTCGTTTCGTGTCTCCCAGGCAGAATTTCACGTCATCATGGACGATGTGATGAACATTGCGTCCACGGTCTCTGGCCTCCTTAGCCTTATGATTCAAATCACTCAGGCCACACAAAAACAGGTCTCGAGCTTGTCTAATCTTCCCAGAGAGGTGAGAGGTTATCTGGAGGAGCTGGTGACACTGAAAAGGCTCCTTGGGGATATGCAAGATGCTTTGCTCTTGCATTCCGAACATGCGTCTTTTGAAGACACGGCAGTCCAGCTCTTGGTGAAAGATCTGGAACATCTCTTCGCAGATATGACACGCCTTGGCGACAGGCTCCAGGAAGTGCAACAAAGACAGGCATCTGTGATTGTGAAGGCTGTGGTATGGCCCTTCCGCGAAGACGAGACTCTTCGGTGGGCGCAGACTCTCAGGCAATGCAGAGACCGGATACAAGCGACTTTGTCAACAAGCGGCATGTACGAATTACAAGTTTTGTTATTTACATTATTTACAGTGTGCTGACCCTTTAGACACCTCCAACTCGCCACATTGCGAGAGGTCCGAGAACTCCGGCACATAAGCGAGTCGGCGGCGAGAGGTAAGTACTTGAGAACATACTTTCTTGACTTGGATGCTGACTGACTACAACTCGTTTAGAAGAGCGACGAGTGGCGATTATCAAATGGCTAGGCAACGACACATGGAGACAGAAGCATAAGGAACTCACGGCCACCCATCATCCCGAGACAGGGAAGTGGATATTCCAAGCCCCTGAGTTTAGAAAATGGCTGCAAGGCGAAACACAAGTCCTATACTGCCAAGGAAATCGTATGTACCTTGATATCTATTCATCTACTTCTGACTAACCCGCTATCACTAGCTGGAGTTGGAAAGACCCAGTTAATGTACGTCCGTTCTTCTTGGGCGCGATATACAGACATTAATGCCACCTAGGTCGCTTGTCGTCAACTACCTTCGTAAACCCTATCATGTCGCCTATTTCTATTGCGACTATAGCGTACCTCACGAAAACGATCCAACAGCGGTGGCCGGGGCCATTCTGCGGCAGCTGGTGGAAGCTGACCCGTACGTGCCTGCCTCGGTTGAGGAGCTCTACACAGCTCTCGGCAATGGCCTAGACACACCAAAACTGGACGATCTAACAACGTTGATCCGACGTCTCTGCCAAGAAAAGAAGAAGATCCACATAATTATCGATGGTCTCGACGAGTACGGCTCGAGGCTACAACGGAGACAAATTCTATCGCTGCTAAAAGGGTTTACTGATGTTTCTGCCAAGGTTCTTATCTCATGCCGGCCGCATCTGGCTGATCTTGACCGATCCTTTGCGCAATGTGATTATCTGGAGATCACCGGTTGCGATTCGGATATCAAATTGTTTGCAGAGCATACGATTGCTTCCAATGAAGAACTCTCGGAACTCATAACTGGAGACTTGAGGAAAGAAGCAGTTGAGAAGGTCGCCAAACAAGCTGGGGGAATGTATAGCACCTGGATCCTGACACCCTGGCCGTTGCTGACAACTACAGGATCCTCTTGGCGATGCTGCAGTGTACACATCTCACTCAACTCTTACGGGCATCGCAGATCCGACGGGCTCTTGACTCGCTGCCTAGAGAATTGTATAGCGCATATGACAAGTCTATGCAGCGGATCACGGAAGAATCACAGGAGAGAAGGACCTTGGCCATGTCGGCTCTCTCGTGGATATATCACTCTAAACGCCAGATGTCAACCAGCGAGCTGGTACATGCGCTTGGGTACAGTTTGAATGAGCCGCCATCGTCATACAAGGACGTAGTAGCCTCGAGGGTTGTGACAGATGTATGCGCTGGCCTGGTGGTATTGCAAGCCGACAAGAACACTTTTCGATACCCCCACCAATCCGTTTACGAATACTTTAACACAGTGGCAGAAACTTGGTTTCCAAGCTCGCGCGACGATATAACGAAGGCTTGTCTAACATGTTTAAGCCATATCATATCAGAAGAGGATAGAGCGATGACTTGGGACGATGTCAGGCTTTGGGTATCGAAAGAGCCCTTCATCCGGTATGCTGCCCAGCACTGGGGCGCCCATACGAAGGAGGCATACGACAAGGAAGTTGCGAGCACTTTACTCACTTTCCTTGAAAATCTCCCGGCAGTGCAGATAGCTTCACTGCTACTTGACGAGTCGGATACCTCGGAGAAACACCTAGGCAACATGTATCCGAGCACTAATCTTGCGGTGCAGCTGGCGGCTCGATGTGGCGTTCTGGAGGCTGTCGAATTGCTGCTCAGAAGCGGCCACCAAGTCACTGGCACAGACCTCTTGGGCAGAACCGCAATGCACTGGGCATCAAGAGGGGGCTTTACAGATGTGATAGCAAGCTTGGGTCAGGCCGGTGCGGACGCTAATGCTAGGTCAGCGACGGGAAAGCTTCCCATTCACTGGGCAGCAAAATTCGGTCACTTCGACGCCATCGTACAATTGATATCACACGGTGCTAGCCCAGCGCAACCATCAAATGATGGCAGGACAGCTCTCGACTGGGCCGCGAGCCGTGGTCACCGGGCGGTAGTCGAGCAGCTCTTGCTTGATGAACGCGTTGACGTGCACTTGCGATCAAACAGCGGATGGACGGCCCTGCACTGGGCGGCTTGCAGTGGAAACCGAGCAAGTGTGCGACATGGGTTGGGGCAGGAACACCGAGTGGGGGAGTCTCAGTATGAGCCCTTCTCGATGAGCGGCGGAGACTCATCCGGTCATGAAGACGTCGTTGCGCTGCTTCTGAGCGCAGGGAGCGATCCTAATGCGCGGAACAGGGCGGGACAGACACCGCTGCACTGGGCGGCGGCATCGGGTAACGGGAAGATAGTCCAGCTTCTACTAGACCACGGGGCTTCTCGAAGCTGCCAGGATGCGGATGGGGTCACTCCTCTCTACTTTGCCGATGCTAACGACGCCGAGGAGGCAGTCGTCCGCATGCTTTCGCTCGCAGCTGATTAGACTGCTATATCATCTCGCTGGATGCTCTACGGTCTTTGGGCATATTTCTAGGGCTGCTTATGGGGAGGTCACAAAATAACAAGACAAGGTAGAGTGCGGTTTCGGGCTTTCGGGCTGGAGATACAAAAGTAAACAATTGCTGCCATATTGAGACATATCCTTACTCTACTTGGTACTCTTGATTCGCTTCGCTGGTAGGTGCTAAACTGACTTATCGACTTGAGCGGGGACCAGTAACATTGTTCAGAGCAATATCACCACAAACTCCAGACAGACCAATCATTGAGAAGCTTCGGCGTCAACTTACTGTATCTCAAGACTTTCTGTACTTTCTCGTCAGTCCATATTAGAGGCCCCCACAACGAGCAACGCAGCGTTGTAATACGGCACAAACTTCCGCCGTTAATCCCTACCGACATCCTCTCCTGCCAAAACAGCATATGGCAGAGTCTTCCGAATCTTTAAAGAAACCGGGGTCGCCCTTCGTAACTTTTTATTCGCACCGTGGTGGCGCCGCATGTAAACGGACCGTTCAGTACTGGGATTTCTGCTTGGCATGCCGCGCTACCGCCATGTCTACAAGAATCTCGAGCCGCTCACCACCGTCTTCTCCGGCCCGACGACGTGCTTCTCCACCACTTCATACATCGGCGATGGTATCGGGGGCTTCTTTGTCGCTGCTTTCTGGAAGGACGAGCTAGAATGCTACCCGTCGGGCACCCGATTCATTGACCTCCACACTATGGGAAACTACTACTCGCCTAGCATTTGCCCGAGCGGGTAGGCGCCAGCAATGTCTCTAGAAACGGACCTCCCTAAGGTCATAGAGGGCAGTTCCGAATTTGCATTGGGTACTGGAACGACCGCATGGATTTGCTGCCCCTCGTACGCCATTCGTCCCAGGATATCGCCCATAGGGGTGTGTTCAGTCGCAAATAACCATGTGGGCTAATTGTCGCATTTGGGCCGGGTACGCAGAGGATACACGCCGAGGCCATATGGCTACCACACGTTTTGGCGCTGGACTTCGGACTGCGAATTTGTGGTTAAGCCAGGCGAGACAATCTCCAATGTGTGGGTTACTAGCGATCCCGCGGGCAGCTTGATCACTATCCAGACAACCACGACGCTCTATGTAAATGTCGATGGGCTCCGAATCATGTGGCAGTCTACGGATAAGGCGGCGGTGGACTGGTGGGAAACAGCGAGCCTTGCGGTGTCAACGCCTTCGGTTTCAACGGGGTATGTGGTTGTGTCCCCCAAGTCGGCCTCCTCTACCACAAGCAGCAGCAAAACTATTGATCACTCTTCTTCCACTCATACCGTATTCCCCGACGGACAGCAGTGGCGAAAATAGCCCTTCTACCAATCTCGCACCTCCGCCGGCTGACACAGATTCCCCAGCGGGCATAGATTCCTCGGTCAACACAGACTCCCCGGTAAGCATAGGTTTGCTGGTCGGGGCAGGTTGGTCTTCAGGCTCCGAGAATGGCGGTGGTCTATCCGTTGGGGCCCAGGCGGGTATCGGCGTCAGCGTAGGCATTGCCGCCATTGCCATTGTTGCAGCGATATATTTGTTCCTTCGGCTACGAAAGACGAAACTCAGATCACTGCAGCCACAGCCCGTCCAGCCGGCTCCAACCATGCATCAAATGCCTTACGACCAAAATGCTGCGTGGGCTACATGATACAAGGCCCACAAGCCGGAGATGGCAACAGTGGCAAATACACACGAGCTACAACAAACCCCTCTCGGCATAAGATATGAGCTACCTTATACAGTAGATGAGAGGCAGCAGAGAAGGATTGGGATTTTTTTATCTTAATATTTAGTTTAATTAGTATCATCTTAAACATAGTGCACCATGAAGTCTGACTTCGATGAGGGTCGGCCTGATCATGTTCGGGCCAGGAATATCGCGGGAGGCTCAATTCGGCATGGGCACGGCAGGATGTATAAAAATGCCTTTTAGTCATCATAATCACTTGTCCAGGGTTTTGTGCAAGGAAATATACGCTGTGCCAGGTTCTGTGCACCTGAAATTTCCCGTCCGGTCCCAGCTAGGTGAACGGTTAAGCGGATCTGTGCCTTGTCCACCCCTCTGTGATGTTAACCGCTGTTATAGGGGCGGAAGAGCGGAGAACATACTCTTTGGGAAATTTAACGGAGTAAGTTTGATTTGATAGGCTCCATTATGCTATGGAACGTGACACTTCTCCTGCAGAATCATCTCAGGCCGGCGTCGACCTACGATAGCCTCCCCACATAACCTTCTCCGCACCCCCCAAGGCCTCGATGCCTTACCCAAACCAGCCTGTCTCTCTTAGCTCTCAGGTCAGGTACGATGCTATCTGATGTTGCAGATTGCTCTGGGGCCGGGCCGGAAGGGGTGGCTTACGCGGAATCGCCAAGGTACGGGGCCCCATACTGCACCTCCGGCTAATATGGGCAATTACCCTTTATTGTCGGCGGCCCTGGGCTCGTCCGCAATTTTTCATTCGAGGCCCTTCAAGCCCCAGATTTCCCCGGAGGGAAAGCTTAATTGAGCGACTTAGGCCTCCGCATCCACGACGAGCTGGGATCCGGATTACCGAGTGCTAAATTAGCCGCCAAGAAGTGATAACTGAGAGAATAAATCCGGGAAAATGGAACAGAGGCAGCGAGAGCACTCGAGAAAACGCGAATCAAGCGGCGGTATGCCGACCGGAGATGCTTTCCTGCGGTGCCGTATATATACCAGGAGCCGCCTGCCCGCCCTGCAGACGACTCTGCGCGGAGGCTACTTCACACACCCTATCGTCGTCACGAACCCGGCCTCGCAAATTTCTTGGCATTCATCAGTGGATACCTCGGCAACATGCAGCTCCTATCCACTCTCGCGGCCTTTGCCGGCCTCGCCGTGATGGCCAGCGCCCAGGGCATCACCAAGGTCAATGACTTCAGCGCCGGCCCCACGAAGCTGGGCATGTATGTCTACGTCCCGAAGAAGCTCGCGACTCCGGCACCCATCCTCGTGGCCGTACACCACTGCCAGGGATCCGCGCAACAGTACTCTACCGAGTCCAAGTACCAGCCCCTGGCGGATTCAAAGGGCTTCATCATCATCTACCCGAACTCGCGCTCGAGCGGTGGCTGCTTCGATGTTGCTTCTACGGCCAGTATGTTGGAACCCCCCGAAATGACTCCCTGTGACGGCTCGTAGGCGACGGCCGAGGGGTCTTCTGAGAAAAAGCTTGCTAACACGGTACCACTTTGTAGCGCTGACCCACAATGGTGGTGGCGATAGCCAGACCATTATCAACATGGTGAAGTATGCGGCCGAGAAGTGGGGCGGTGATCTCAACAAGACCTTCGTCACTGGAACTAGTTCTGGCGCAATGATGACGAACGTGCTCGTCGGCGCCTACCCCGATGTGTTCAAGGCCGGATCGGTCTACTCTGGCGTGCCGGACGGGTGCTTCTTCGTCTCGGGATCTACTGCCACTCAGGACCCCCCAGGATGGGCCAACGCCTGCGCGAACGGCCAGCTCACCAAGACTGCCGAGCAGTGGGGTGACCTTGTCCGATCGTACTACCCTGGCTACACTGGTCCCCGGCCTAGGATGCAGATGTAAGAATTTCTCCAAGTTTGGCTGCCATGAAAAGCCGCTGGATGACTGACATTCGATGTAGCTGGCACGGAACATCTGACAACACGCTCCATTACCCCAACTGTAAGTCTCGTGCTCCCTAGGTTGCATAAAGAAATACTAACCCCCGCGGGTAGACCAAGAGACGTTGAAGGAGTGGTCGAACGTGATGGGGCTCACCAGTTCCAAGAACACTGCCAACACACCCCAGAGCGGGTACACCCAGACCATCTACGGCGATGGTACTGCCACCACGGCGCAGCTCGTTGGATACAGCGCCCAGGGCGTCGGCCACACCGTGCCTATCCACGAGTCCATGGATATGGCGTTCTTCGGGCTTTAAGAGGAACAGGTCCTCTGGTAGCTTCCAGCTATCTCTCATGACGGATGTCAAGATATGTTCTCTTTGCGGCCCGGAATGGTCAGACATTTTACCACCAAGGGCAAACTAGCCTCGCAGAAAGCTCCCAAGCTATCGGATAAAGTTTTCAGGATACAATCACATGTACGTATTTAGTAGTCGTAACAGAATGACGTACATATGCCAACTATTTTCTGAAGAATGCGCCATGTGATGGAAGAATGACGTGCGTGCCTGCACGGGATAGACAGGCTTCCCAAATTAGAGATAGGATGTATCGAGGCTGTTAGTTTCCATAGCCCGTTAATACGGGGTTTCGGTCTTGCTGCCAACTTGTAGTAGACAATGACGAGGAGGCCATCAATACCCTCGAGAGCAACTACAATTCGCAAAGCAATTTGCAAGAATTAGGAATTGTCTAAACTACCTGGTTTCCTCTTAAGATTGAAATCCAATGGAGGAGTGAAAGATCTGCTGCTCAAGTCTCTCCGGGCCAGGTGTAGCACGTAGGTAGACAAGGTACTGTGCCTAGGTAGGTGGTTACCGAAACAATTACGCCACTCAATCAATCAGGACATTCAGCGCCCTGCAAAGAGACAGTATATTCTGTACCGTAATTTTCATGCTTCTCTTACGAAGTGACAAAGCCCGGATAGACCAGGCTGAGGGCTGTAGCCAATAGAAAAATTGGCCGGCGCCTGGCCATCCAAACCGCGAGCTAACACTGCTAGACGATCGCAGATCCACCGAGGCTGAAGCACTACTTGATATGAATCAGTCCATCCCCTGACCGAAACTCCTTCCGTCTTCCTTCCTAACTGCGCCATCACGGGGCACACCTTCCTCGGTGTGCCTTCGTGGACCTTAGAGCGACCTGGTTTGGCGAAGCGTCGGTCTTATCCATCTGCTACCTCTCTACCAGTCAAGCACCAAGGCTAGTAAGCTCCCAAAAAGCCATCGTTAGAGCCACTCTCTTATTTTCTTCACATGAGGAACACTAAAGGGATAACACATAGCGCGGCAGTTCAAATTTCAGCTTGTTAAACTCTGTGTTGAAGCGCCGAGCATCTCGGCGCGTACAACATCCCAGAGCATCAAAATGATCATCCTCTAGGACAAGTTGTGACCGGCCATCTCGAAGATGTAAATTGGCTCCTTCGTTGTGGTTACTACCAACAATCGTCTCCTCTGGATTCATGTGGATGGATACCCAATCAAGTTCGGGATCTGGGCGTGGGAGTTTTCAAGTTCGATACGCCTATCCCCACCACAGATGGTATTGGTCCAGGTATTGAGGACGGTTGTGGTAGCTCTCCATACTCCCCTCTCTATGTCTGTGATCCCACTACTCTCTCACTTTCTTCTCAGAGTCACTCTAGCAGAACAACCGAGCTAGCGACGTCACTCTCCATGACGGCCTTGTCGACCGGCCCACCGCCACAGCCGTCAAACGCGGCCAATGTTAAAATATGTGGACTCTGCCAACATTCTTTCGAGGACTCGGCGGCACTTCTGTATGTTAGCGCTCTCTTGTCTCACTCTATCGCTGGTAGATTTCAACTGACCCCCAATTCCTCACATCTAGGAGCCACCTGACACAAGGTCACCCAGAAACGCCAAACAGCTGTGGCATGGCGACTTGCCCAACCATCTCAGACCCCCGCTCCTTGTTAAGGCACTTAAAGACGTCCCCTGCCCATTCTCCCCGGCAGTTTAGTTGCCGGTGTGGACGGTCATGGGGTCGCAAGGATCTATTCAGGTCTCATTTCCGCAAAATGCAGTGCGCTATACATTTTCTCCCCTATGTCTGCGCATGTGGCCACCAAGTCGCAATCCAGGAGCCTCGGAGTGGAGATGACTTCATTGCTCATGTTGATGCCTGTGAGAGGCGTGCTCGGGGGAGACCTCGGAGGAGCAAGTGATTGCACGATCTAGGGTAGGAATGAAGATTTGAGCTATCGCGGGGGGCCGTAGTGCATTTGCACACCTCAGAGGACCAGGGCTGTTTGTTCGTACAGAGACTAGACACTTTGGTGCTAGAGGCTTGTTCAACGCAACGCCTATGGGAGATCGGATGGATAGTGGGCCCGATGGAGTGTGCACATGAGGGAACGTACGGTATTCAGACCGTCGGTCCAACACATCTTAGGTTTCTTTGGATGATCTGGAGGTTCTCGGGAAGGGAATGGAGGGAGGGTTGGTGTACTTCAACGTACTGCCCCCTCTATCAGTGCTGATCCTGTTGTCTTTGAATTACTCCTGAGTTTCTTTCTTATGAAGTATGTCTTCCGGCTATGGGGGTTGGTTCTGGTGCTAGTAATTTTGGAGTGGGTTGGCTGCAAGCCAAGATGGCTGAGATGTCATTAAGATATAATCGGCTGCATGGATTGCCCCTGGGGGCGAACTATGGAGGCAGATGGCAGGTTAAAGTCGATCATTTGGAATAACTAGGAAACAAATGAGCACCGAATTTTCACAGTCCTTGTATAGCGACTCCAGACATTTGTTCTACTGTCGGGTTCTACGAGCATCCCCAAGTTGCGTTTTGATACAACTTCGCTCTCTAAAGATTTGGTGGTAGGATGGTGATCCAGGGAAGGTTGCAGATGTCAGCTCTAAATTTTACCGAAGGGGTGTTATCATCAACTGAATACACCACTACTGCTCTCCTGTTGCAGCTTGCTGTCAGGATAGTCCTTTGCGAGGATTCTCAACGCCTCGAAATTTCTCTCCAGATACCGTTTTAGTTCGCGTAGAACTCCTTCAAAGTCATACACTCGAGCCTCAAGTTTATTTTCAAGGAGTCTTGCGTAGAAGCCATCCCGCCAACCGTCTAGCGTATCACTCTAGAATCTCGAAGGGACCAAAGGAGGTTGATCTAGAATTCTTATAGAACTCACGATAGCGTGGTTCTGCAGTTGAAGGAGAGTATTTATCCCGATATTATCGAGTTTCTGTGCTACGAAGATATATCTTGTCTTCTGGAGACAATATTCGTACGCCATTTAGCACTCTATCGGAATGTTGACTAGCTATGGCTCTGGGGAAAGATAGCAACCAACTCTCCTCAGGACTAATTCTTTCGTGTTTGAAGACAGACGACATCATGACTTGACTTTGGTGGTAAATAGAATTCTCAGTCATGCAGACGTTGGAATGCCACTCCCGTCCGTCGGGAGGTGGCGACCTGGAACTAAAAGTGCATTAGCTCCTTTGCCGCCGAACTCAGCCCGCAGAAGGCCAATTTTCTCAGCCTATCATTTCTGCACCTATGCAGCTCGATGTGTTTTGCATGCATGTCTACCTAGGTACCTACCCTAGGTACCCTGCGCTTCCCCAAGGGTGTTCTAACTTGTAACTTACAGTACTATGTGCTAATCGACCTTGAGGCTACATCTGAACTTCCTTCTTATGGTCATGGGATGCAAAAAGGTGCAATCTAGACATCAACACAGCAGGTCTGCGATCATATCTTGTGACTAACTGCTCTCAGCACGAGGTCGTCTGGTGTCAAGTAAGACAGGATGGGCAGTACCCTGTAGACGAATCTGGAACTTCGGTGATAGGCTTGATATTCGAATTCGGATAACGCCCTGCGCTCGTTCCACAGTGTGCCTCTTCAACTAACATCTAGCACTCCCTCACTGTGAAACTACTTGCTCAGAGTACGACAGATCACTAGAGATCCCCAGCTGTGATTCGTCACCGGCCGCGCTACTTCCTTTCCGGCCTCTTACCTTCTGGCTCGTCCTTCGACCTTGTGCCACAGCTGCAGTCGAGTGACTACCACGCTCTTGCATTGCGGCAATAACGGCAGGTTGCGAAGGAAACAAGGCGTATCCGTGGAAGAGAAGGTCGTCTCCCGCGAATATTTGAGGAAAGAGAACGGCGATCGGTCCAGTTAGTTGGGATGCGATCTTCTGGGAAATATTCTCCTGTCCAGGAGTCACGCTGTCGTATTCCGGCCGCCTATCCTCCTCTTCTTCGCTGAGCATCTTTCCAGAGCATCACGGCATCAGAAAACCAAGATACCAAGTCAGCTTCGAGCTGCCTGCGCGCTTCATCGTTTGCGAGCCAGTTGCAAAGCATATCGCAAACGCTGACGGCAGCCCGAGATGAGATTTTACTGGCTCCCTCCAGTTCATAGCACGCCTTTGCCAGCTGGCATCGCATTATGGTTGCTTCCAGAGGACGTCTCTCGCTTAGCCACGCAAGTGTTCTGTTGATATCCTCCAATCCGATGCCTCTGGTATCTCGCGGAAGAAAGAAGTCACGAAATATGTGTTTCTCTAGTTCTTGAGCGATGACTGCTTCTGCAAAGGCGCATCGAGTTGCGAGCGCCGCCGAGGAATTCGATGCCACTTGAGGTATTCGCCCAAGAGGCGTGCCCGATACTGCAGTCTTGCAAACCTGACTATACTTAAACTTAAATCGAGATGGGAAAGAAATGTAAAGGGAACCTACGGAAGGGTCTGCTATTTCTTTAGCAAAATGCAGTAGGACGAGTTCATGGGATCTGGTAGCAAGATCCTCAAGCTTTTGTTGTCTGAAAGCACGGCGAGTCAGCTTTAAAAATGGCATGGAATGCATAGCGAATGCATACATCTTCTTCTTCTCCAGAGGAACAATGCCCAAGTCATCTTTCAGGGTCGTCAAGGTCTTTCGGCATGTTTCCAGTTCGGCTTGTGACTGCTTCAGCTGGAGCTCCGTTATCTTAAGCTTGTCACTTAGCGTTGAGATGCTGGATTGGCTGTCGCGAAGTTGCTTTCCTTGCTTGTTCAGCTTGTCTCGAATGCTCCGACTCTCTCGCTCGGCGGTCTCGGCCGATTCATTGGCGCAATCCAGCTCCCTCGTCAACCGAGCAAGCTCGGCAGCGTCCTGGGCATGCCGGTTGATGGCCGCATCCCAAGCTTTGAAGCGGACATTGTATTCCTCGGCAAGGCGTTCGTGAAACTTTTCCGTTTCGGATGCTTCTGCGCGTAGGCCAGCGAGATCTTCCTCCCTCTTCTCACATAGAGTCTCAATTTCTTTCTGGAGTTCCCACAGCTGTTGGTCCTTTCCTTGAAGTTCCTTTTGCAAAGCATTTTGACTATCCACGAGCCTCCCGTAATCCTTGAGTCCATCAGTATCCTTGCACAACATTTCAAGCTCAGCTGTGAGTTTCAGAAGCCTGGCTGAGAATCCACTTCCGTCTGCCGCAATTTTGCTAGCGGAGGCAGATGTTCCACGCTTGCTTTTGTCGGTCATCTTGGTTGTCGGCGGAGAGCACAGTTCGGAACTTGCAAAGTTGTCGATAGAAGTAGAAGAATATTTTGGCTGGTGACAAGCTCCGCTCTTTAAATAGTCTCTAGCGACTTGCTCTAAACGCCCGTTCCTCTAGATGGTCGGCCTCCTGCAGCTACGTTAGCCTATCATCATTTCGCTTTCCGTCGTCGTCAAGACGTCTCACTGGCTAGTGTGAGGTGACTGAAGACATGCATCATCACAAAAAGAACTCAACCAAGACGGCCACCACGTTTCGTTTGGGAATCTGATTCGCCTCTACAGTGCGTGCAGTGTCTCGAGCTCACCTTGACGAACCCAGCTCGTGAGGAAACATAGCCACACGCAATTTCAAAACCTCAAGTATCCCATTTTTCGATGCCAAAAGATCTTACATCTTCTACCCTCGTACCAGAAAGGTACTTTGTTCCATTCAAGTCTCATTCTAGAGCCGTTCGGTATAAGCACAGATACCTTGACCCCGTTCCGACCGCAACTCTACGCAAGTCCTCTACCAAATACAAGAGAGCGTTGTTCTCTGACTCTCCTCTGATCCATTCGTCACTACCTACCTACAGTGCTATCAGTGAACCGTTCACATTGAATCATATAAGGAGGGTGAGTTGTCACAGCTCTGTTTGCAATGTCTTCACGATGGCTGATTCTACCCGTCACCCAAACCTCAGGCTACTTTTCTTCAAATCAAATCCTGCAACTCACCCAAACCTCAACAGGTGCCGCCTGCGGATAAAAGGTCATAATGGAAAGTCGTGGGACAAAGCGCACTCGGTCAGAGATGGAACTGTCGACTCCCCCACGGCAAGTCTCGGTCGAATTTGATGACCTGGGAGATCTCCTTCTCGTTGGCCCCGCCAAAGGCCACGATGACGAAGATATGGAGCAGCCATGCTATCGCGTCTGTTCCAAGTCACTCTCCAGAGCCTCGAAAGTATGGAAAGCTATGCTTTATGGCCGCTTCGCGGAACGTCAGCCAGCCGACATCACCCAAGCTTGGGTGGTGGCGCTGCCAGACGACGACCCCGCTGCTCTCACCATTTTTCTCAACATCATCCACGGTTCCTTCGAAATTCCCCAGGCTTTAGAACTTCAGGAGCTTCTCAACTTGACCATCCTAAGCAACAAATACGATCTTGCACACCTCTTACGTCCATGGGTGGTAGGTTGGATGGAAAATATGGCCCAATATGAGGGCCGGCCGGGCTGCGAGCCGCTACTCTGGATTGCTTGGGAGGTCGGTGACAGACAGCTGTTCACCAGTACCGTCAAGTACATCACATTAAATGCAGCTATCAACTCAGATACAAGATCTCTCCTAAATCACAATGGCGAATGTCTAATAAGCTTCGATTACCTCAGAGCACCGGACATCCTAGGTTTGTTTCGCCTCTAGTCCATCCCCTCTATCCTCGAGACACAGGTTAACTCTCCAACGTTTTTTACAGAAAAGATTTGGGAGATAAGAGATCAAACTATCGTAAAGCTTTGCGGAGTTATTGATCTGCACCTGCGTAGGTTGCACTTGGTGTTCCCACACCTCCTTTGCCCAAGCCCAGAGGCGTGTGGGAAGAGCAAGAGAGACTGCACCTTCCATACTTTAGGGAACATAGTATTTCTTCTCGACCAAATTCGATACTATCCCCTAGATTCGGATGAAGTCTTCACGAGCGTCATTTCGTTTTCCTCGGAGCTCCGAATCAAGGTCCTGGAAAAATTACGACGACCATTTTCTTGCAAGTGCAGGGATGATTGCAGCGTGCTCTTCAACTGCCACAATGTGCGCAATATCACGACTGAATTACTTGATATTCCAAATGAAGCGCCTAGTGCTGTCCAGGAGAAGCAATTTAAGCATTTAGAAGTACAGGCTAAGAAGACAGGTCTTCCAACTGGCAAATGAAGACCCTGCAATGGCGCATTACTGGGATAAGGAGGATTCGTCATTTCTAAAGGAAAGCCAATCATGATTGAACCGAGAACATCGCTTGGCGCTGGGATCTAATCAACAAATTACCTTGCTTTCATCCTCTCATTCTTTGCTGGCAAAAATAGCAACTCTTAGACTCCAAAATTCCATCTCCTCGCAAGAAAGGGAGCCTCTGTCGCTAGAACACATGCTCGGTATAAGTGATGTCCTGGAAGCGTACCCCAATTGAGTAATTCTTTGTCTCAAAGAAAATTGAAATGGTGATGAATATGAGTCTTCAGAGTTTCAGTTTCTGTGGAAAGTTCTTTCCCCTGAAATCTAACGAAGGTCATCTATCGGCAACAACGCGCGATCGACTTTCTCGCCCGATTCTTGATGTAAAATTGGCTTGTCGTACGATTTGTGATTCAATCGTGCTTATAAATGAATTAATCAACCCAGGGCGTCCCAGCTTGTGTATGAAAATACACGAGCTAAAAGTTGCCTTCTCGTCACTCAGGTCTTGCTCACCAGGACACACTTTCCTCCTCTCTGTGATGACGACACCTAGCCGACCCTGGGCACACGGGCGTCATTTTCATCGAGTGTCGACCTGGCATTATTATTTTGATGATAACCTGGGGGGGGGGAAGAATGTCCCATCGCATGTGTCAGCATACTGGCACTCGCGGCGTAGGGCATAAAATTGCCCATGACGCCCAACTCAACGATCGAGTTAGGTATTGAGACAGCAGGTGGCAGTGCCACCCTCGCATAATTGAGAGAAAAGGTTGTCCTGGCAGTTTGTTGAATGTAATGAAGACAGTACGACTGATTGTTAACCCGAAACGCCATCCGCCATGCATTCCTGTCTCTCTCGTAGTAGAAGGCTCGAGTCCCATTATCACATCGGCTCATATCCTATTTTCCCCAATCGTGTAGCGTTTTCTGGGATATAATGAGGGCTTGTGAAGGCAACCACGACTGTGCTCATATTCGCAGTTTATATCTTACGTAGCTACCTACGGAGTCTAGATTTTGACGCCCGCGAATTCTCCCTTATTGGCAATTACGAGAAACCCTGCCACTGGCTGAGCTGCATATTGAGTTTATACCGCGTCTTGCTAAACAGTCCACTCTCCGGCAATATACCAGCAGGGACCCAATCACATTCCAATTATCAGCGAATCTTGGGGGCCAGGTTCTTATCGTACTCTTCCATTTTCAATCTCAACCTTTCCATCACCCTTCGCTCAGTCTTCACCTCTTGTTCTCGACCAGGTATTGTACGGAGATCGAAATCTTGTAGGCCGATAACATGCAGCTGTATTTGTACCATGCCGCCGTCTTGTCGCTACTGGCGTCAAAAGCCATTTCGCAGACTACCACGAGTGCCTCATCTGCCGTCCAACCTACTAGTGGCGCTGGGGGGCCGACCATGAAGGACTTTCTGCGATTCTCCTGCTCGGAGCTCAACATACAACGGGTTGACCCGTAGGCTCACGGATATTGTTGTATAGGAAAACAGTTCTAACGTCACGATACAGGCTCGTTACTCCTGGTATGGTACCATCGCCTCACCTCCACCAGATCGTTGGAGGCAATGCCTTCGCACCGACAATGGACCCGTCGTTGAACATCTCCGAGGAAGCAACATGCACAACATGCACTTTCACTGAGGATCTATCGAACTATTGGACCGCAGTCCTCTTTTTTCGCCATCGTAATGGCTCTGTCCATAGGGTACCGCTGATGGAAAACCTGTTCCTGGAAGGCCAAAGGGGGGGCATGACTGTATACTATACGGCCCCATACGACAAAAAGACCCGAGTCACTGCGTTTAAGCCTGTAAGTCTCAAGCACTGTGCCCATTATAGGCATTACCTCTGAATCCTATATCGTTCTCTCCTGTTCCTCCAACCGTATCCCACACTGATTCTTATTCTTCCGCATAAATGGCTAACACCCCTCTAGGGTTTCCGCATGATTGTTGGCGACCCCATGTACCGGCAGCCCAGCCCCGACGTCAATGAGTTCAAAAGTTTGGCCTTCCGTTGCTTTACAACACCCTGGGGACCTGCTCCAGCAAACTCGGCAATCGGTGGCAGCTATGATACCAGGACATTCCCCAACCAGCCATGCCCTTATGGCTTACGCATCAACAACTTCTTTCCCACATGCTGGGATGGCGTCAACGTGGACAGCTGGGACCACAAAAGTCACGTTGCGTATCCCTCCAATGGAACCTTTGAGACGCAGTGGGAGTGTCCATCTACGTGCGTATCCTCGATTCCCCCAACTCAGGCTACTAGGACACCTAGTGGAGGTGCATAAATTAACTCATTCAATCACATAGTCATCCCGTGAAGCTACCTCAGATACTGTACGAAACGATTTGGAACACCTCGGCCTTCAATGACTTGTCCATGTGGCCGACTGACGGCCAGCCTTTCTTCCTCAGCACGGGTGACAACCGAGGATACGGCTGGCATGGAGACTACTTATTTGGATGGAAAGGCGATTCTCTGCAGAGAGCCATGGACAACTTCTGTGGCTCCGATTGCCCGCTACTGAAGAAGCAGACCATCCAAGAGGCAAACAAGTGTTCCAAACCAGCGGTTGTGAACGAGCTCATTGATGGGTGGCTTCCAGCACTGCCGGGGAACGTTCCATTGAGCGTCTAGAGGGCTGGCTATCGAGATGCAGCACTTGCGATCCGTATTTGTGTGTAAAGCGCCATATTAAAATGGACCTGCCTATTACCAGTCCCTAGCTCTTTCATACGAGCAAAGATAGATGTAAATTTGTATCAAGTTGTTTAATGGGCCAGTTAAACTAGGAACTAGAAGGATTTATTCGTTCTCAATCTTTTTTAAACCCATCTCCCTCTAAGATATTTCGGGTCTACCTTTGCTGCAAAAGGCCGGCGCCCTTGTGCGGATGGGTCCGCCTATCCACATTTTCCCTGGAAGCCTGTAAAGAAGATCACCCCTTAATATTTACGAGTTAACTCGAGCCAAATGCCAGATACCCCGGTAGGCCGAGTTTGCACACAGAAACGGACGATTTATAGACCGCTCACTACGCAGCGTTCAGACGTTTCCTTAATTGGTGGATATGTGTTCCGGGATACGCAGAGTTGTTGGGGTAGTGTCGCTCGGCACCTGTTTGTCCGAAAGAGGTCTCCTCATCAGCTGCCATGCTAGGTTGGTGTGGTCGATGGTACCTAGTCTTAAGGACAAGGGTGGTGTGGTGCTTGCTAGAAGGTTTCGGCTATATGATTTCGTAAGCCAATCGACCTAAATCCCCTTCATTGTTTCACAACCGGGGTCTTCTAGTTATACTAGGGCTGGCGGCTCCATCTGCAGTGGCCCAAGTCTCTAAGTTAGCAGGAGAAGAATGTAGAAGGAGCCAGAATTTGTAGATCGTATCCGTGAAATCCACTGTTGCATCCTGGTCGGCCTCGATCCGCTAGGCCTTGAACAATTCCTCCAGATCGTCGTGCAGCAAAACGACTGCCCAATCGCTATAATGTGTGATGGTTTGCAACCTAGATCATTGATGTAAACTTTTGTCTTTGGCATCGGACTAATGCTCGCCCGTAACACCCTCACTTGCTCCGGAAACAATTTGGGGTACATCATTTGGAGATACCTCCGCCTTGGTGGGACAAGGCCGGTTAGGAATAGCTAGATCATTGCGAACTATATAAGGCCAGCGTCTCCTCTGCTATAGCCTATGGGCCATAATCTCTTGCCACCCTTAAGCCATGGCAGCTAGCCCTCAATAATTCCTTTTAGTTCCCGTTTAAGCCAGTTTCATTCTTGACCTTTTCTTCTCAATATAAGCTTTATATGCTTCTGTGGTTGGCACCCGTCTCCGCTCGGTGTCTAAGGTAGAAATCATGCGACAAGCAATTCTCCTTGCCGCCAGTGCGGCTGTTCAATTCGTACCCACGCTTGCTCAGCTTGCTGGCAGGGTCGGTCCTACTACCTCGACAGTCCACAAGGGAGACATATACATTTGTGATGTCACCGACTACGGCGCCACATCGACGACGGATTTTGGGGTAGCATTTGTAGCAGCTTGGGACGACTGCGCCGGGAACCATGGCGGTGGTTTGGTGTATATTCCTCCTGGAAATTACCCACTTCGCACGGCCATCAAAGTCAAGGATGCGACGACTATGGCTGTCCAGTGGGATGGCACCGTATACCGAGATGCCGACATTGGAGGCAATATGGTTGCCTTCACCAACTGCGCCGACTTTGAGCTATTCAGCGGTAATTCTAAGGGCGCCTTCCAAGGCTACGGGTGGGAGTATCTAAAGAACGAGACGTATGGCGGGCGCTTCTTCCGCTTCACGAACATGTCAAACATGTCCCTGCATGGGTTGACCTTAGTGGATTCCCCATCCTACTACGTCAGTATCATCGAATCCAGCAACGTCGAGGTCTACAACATGCTCGTGCGGGGCGTGACCACACTAGGAGAAACAGATGCGTTTGACGTCTCGGGCTCCAACATCTGGATCCACGACGTTGAAGTATCCAACGGCGATGAGTGCGTGACAGTTAAAAGTCCAGCAAAGAACTTTTTGATCGAATCTATCTACTGCAATCTAAGCGGCGGCACCGCCATCGGGTCACTCGGCACGGGCACCGATGTTAGCAACATCGAGTACAAGAATCTCTACATGAACAATGCAGATGCCTGCTATCTCAAGACTAACAATGGGAATGGTACAGTGAAGAGCGTGAGCTGGGATACGGTGTACATCAATGGAGGCTCTTACATCCTTGCTGTCAATGAGGCTTGGAATAAAGACTCGGGGAGCATTGGTGTACAGATCAGTGAGCTGACCTTCAAGGTGAGTTCAATCTCTCTCAACGTATAGCAGAGGACATTGCTTCCTGGTTTCACCATATCCCCTCGTATTACTACTAGTAACCTGTTGTATCGTGACTGATTTGGGGCGGTGGGAATCTGTCGATAGAATTGGTATGGATATAACACGGTAAACTCGCGTCCAACCATCCGACTCGAGTGTGATCCAGACGTCCCATGCTACGACATCACCCTCAGCAATGTCAACCTCTGGACAGAGTCCGGCAGCAATGTCAAATGGAGCTGCTTCAACTCGTTTGGCTCGGGGGCATGCCTCAGGAGCGGTTCAGCGCTGACTACGTACACCAGTGTGACAACCGTGACTGCGACACCGTGAGTTTCTTTCCAACTAGTCCCAATCCGTCTTGTGCAAGTATATTGAATCATCATGTTCTAGAACCTCTTACAAGCTCCCTGCTACCATGCCCGGGGACCTAACAGCGCCGCTCTCCGCTACGACAACTTTCACTATTCCCCCAATGGCTACATCCTTCTTCCCTGGTCTCAAACCGCGTTCGACCTTGCTCTCTTATTCTGGCCCTGTTTGGTATAGCGCTATTCAGGGGAGGGGAGAGCCATCCGCTCCGGAGGCAACCGCAACCGCGGCTGTGAAGAACCGCGATGGCTTGGGAACTCGACGTGGTCTCTAACCTGTTGGATGGTGAGAGTGGTATTTCATTTCATATGGGGGCAGTGCGTTCCTATTTCGCACTCATCAAAATTTAATGTACATTTTCGGCACTCCCGACGGGAGGAATTTCTCCATAGTCCAATTCTAAAAACGAGAATAGGCGACTTTATTCCTACCTCTCCAAGTTACCCTTTCGGTGTGTGCAGTGCTAGTAGCTGTGTACACATCCAATCGAAGTCCCATGGGCTTTCCTACTATAGAGCCACTAACATTGCAACAGCTATTTAGGTGACATGATCCCTTAATTCCATTCATTACCTTCATGCTCTATATGTGACTAGGTTGGGAAAGGGTACATATGGCTGTGAATAGGGGAGCGTACAGGCCCACATATCCCGGATGTTGCTAGCTTCAACAACGCTTTCGGTAACGTTATATCCGTTGCCGATGCCTTTTTTTTTATTCGGCTGCCACTGCGGGGTCTCTAACGAAGTGGAGGGGGCCATATGCCTACAGTCGGCTAGCCAAGGCCGTTTTCCGCTGGGCTGTTGTTTGGCTTCATCGGCACAATTCATAGCTGGGCTTTTAGCGTGGGCGCTAAGTATAGAAGAGCCCAGCTACTGTTTACAGGTCTTGTATGGACGGCTTAGATTGGACTAGCTAGATCCTTGAAGCTTGGCGCAGCTGTCTCTGTACTCTTCGCTAGACACAGCAACGTCTCATAAACACTAATTACATGTGGAGCTCAATACTATCAAGAATGATGGCAAAGTCTAGGGGGTTTGGTCAGTAAAATACTTTAATTTTGTGGGGCTAATCACTCTCTTTCTTTTGTCTTGACTCACCAGAGCTTCCCGTTACACCGAATCGAATGGTGTTGGTTTCACCGGCCATTAATTTTAGCGGTACAGGGACGCTGCTGTGTCGTCCGGCGCGAGAGTTGAGGTCCGAGAGTAGGATGGGAGTACTGTCGTCATTGACGAAAATATGGGCCTCGCCAACACCTATTCCTAGTCAGCGGGAGAGATTCTATGCGACGAACGGGAAATTATATACCGCTGCCACTGATATGAGTATAGTGGAAGGTCACATGTTCCATCTCTCCAGTTCCCACTATACCGCTGAATAGAACCTCGCTGCCGGGGCCAACTGGGTGCTATATTAGACGGAGGCGTGATTAAATGGCGTCAATGATAAGTAACTTACTGTCGTGGACCGCCCGCTTACTAGGACAGTTGTCACATCTCCGGACCTCTGACTTTGTCAGCGCGGTGATACAGCCCGGCGAAAGATAGAGCTTATCAGGAAACTTACCTGCCTTACCAAAGGTCGTGGCATGCTCAGCCTCATATCTTTTCTTCGTTGCCGCGCCGGAGACCACACCAGTAGACACATCGATCGTCCACATCGAATAGTAATCCAACGTGACGTTGTGAGAACTATGCAGTATCTAATTAGCCTCTTTGGACGTCAATTCTCTTACACTGACATTGATTACCTAGTGTCCACGGACATTGGTAGCCACATATAGGTCGACGCAGCGCTACCAGTTGAGTCCCAAGCGTCTCCCATGTATATGTAAGTAGTGGTCTTGGAGCCTTTGAGGGTGAACTCGAAGCTGTTCTGCGATCCGTAGGTGTTTTCAGCTTCTGGGGCAATATCGGTGCCGCCTGCCCACGGTCCCGCGAGCGCTGAAGCATAAAACACCTTGTTCGGATTCGCCCGATAGCCAGTCTTGGACGAGGCGATAAGGTAGTAGTATCCGTCCACCTTCACGATGCCTGGCGCCTCGTATGCACCTTGCGCTGGGAATGGTTAACAAGGGGTGGTGATGGATTGTGTAGGAGAGGACTAACCGAGGGCGCATATGCGCGAACCTACAGATCCATCGGCGTCAATTTGGTTAATCTGAATGACGTTGTGGTCGGCGCTCGTTAGAAGATAGTAGGTATCTATTCTCTGGTAAGAAACTCCCTTTGTGCAGTTGGCAGTCTTTCTCCCTTACTAGCGTCTGGGTCAAAAAACATTCCGGTGTCAGAGTATGTGTAGTTGTTTGGTGGGAGGTTTACTGCCTCAACCTCCTTGTAACCCGAAGTCAATGAAGCCGACCTGAGCGACATAGCGGTACGATTGTACTGGCCATATATCTACAATCATCATATTATTAGATATGTCGCTTCGCGCCTTTGCAGATTGTCTGCCCGGCCATCGAACTGCCGGAGAATACATACCCAGAAGCTCCCATTCGGTTTGGCGTACTTGGGCCGCCACAATTGTGTGACTGCGGATACTGCACCAAGGTTGGACCAATTCATTAGATCCGTCGAAGAATACATCATTGGCGTTTGGTCTTGAATATTTTCAGCTTTATCATTGAATATGTTACAAATATCTGCGACTCACTCTCAGCAGCATATCCAACCCAATAAAAGGTACCGCTCCGCTCGAAGACCATGCCGCCGTGGGCATCAATTCTGACCCCATTGGTGTCGTACCACACAGCACCTGGCGCGATGTAGGAGACACCTAGAGCAGTGGCAGCCCATCCCAGAACTGTGATTATCTTAGCAGGGAGCATGTTTAAAGAGACTGATAGCCAATGGCCAAGAGTATAACGACGTTCAGGGCCTAGATTGCCACAGAGCGCAAGCCATCTTATACTCGATTGCGCGTGAGCTCAGCCACAGGCCAATCCCAAGCCCTCTAAGTGGACGGATTTTTATTTCCATCGGACTTTTTCACTCACACTTGCCTCGCATCCGCTTAGAAGAGAAGTCTCCCGTTTCTGATGTGTGGGTAGCATTGCACTCACGTGCCCCTTTCCAAGGCAACCGTCCCAGCCATTCACTCCTCATTGCATCCTTCCATGGTGCCATCGAGTACCCAGGCATCTTGACCCGTCCCTGTACCCCACAGAAAGATGCCTGTCTCCCCCGCACGGAACCCCGCGTGGGAACCTCCGCGGATGGCCCACAGCGGTTACATGAATTGCGCGAGCTTCTCCGTGGGAAGAAGATGCTACGGAAGACTTATAACCCGGATCCGGGGTAATTAGCCCGTTCTTCCCAGGGTGCCCAATCTACTAGCTAAGGGGTAGTCATTCCTAAGGGCTACTAGCCTTCGCCGTTAGGTTGTCTTGCCGTATTCGTATGGTACTAGTTCCCATTGATCTTGTGGAGTTTGATATACTACAAATTCGGATAGTTAACCAATGAGTGCAGATTGATCATATTGAAACTGTACCACTTCCTCAACTATTAACTAACTCAACCTGTGTTCCATTCCTCGCTCACCTCCATTCAAGAGACACAAACCACCTGCCCAATACCCAAATCACAGTTCGCATTGAGCCATGGATTCAGCGCTCGAAACTGCGCAGTAGGCTTACGAGCTAGACGGTCTGCTATTCAGTCAGGCGAGGACCACGTCAACTTCCTTGTTCAGATCGTCATACGAAGTAATAGGTCGACTCATCAGTTAAATAGCCGGGAGAGAGTAGCCGTGGCAAGCAGTATCTCCATTATCATGTCAAAATACACTCCATTGTAGCGAAGCAGAGGTTGCGCTAAAATTCATGGACCTTAGAGTTTCGCGTAAACTTGCGAAATGTCTTGCCCCAGAAAGTAAACACGATTAACCCAGCCAGCGGGAAGCCAGCTGTCAATGCCATCATCATGTAGACCGGGGGACCAAATCCACTCTGGGCAGCCCAGTTATTGATGTAGTACGACATTCCGAACTGTAACCCGTCAGTAACATGCGCGGAGAGGAATGATGGTCGAGACTTACGCCAAACGTGTTCTTGCACACAGTGCTAATGACCATAATCTGACCTGCAATGGGCTTATAGCAGTCGATGGCATACTTTAGCTCGTTAGCGGACGCATACTGAAAGCGCAAAGAGCGGGGCGCTTACCGTGGTGCAAAGCGTCGGGATTGACACGACAATGAAGCCTACTAGGCCAAAGCCAACAATGATGACAGACTCCCACGGCCAGCCATTCTGTAAGCCTGCTCCAACCACCTACCCTCTTGTTAGAAGGATGAAGGACAGCGAACAGGGCCATCGGAGGGTACGCACGGTCATACCAACCACGACGGCGGCTACGAACGGAATCAGAGAGGGCAGCCGCATTTCGGGCTCCCGGATCCCGCCGTTCTTTTTGGTGGCGCGCATCGCTATCCAGTCAGACCAAGGCCCGGCAACAGTGAGGCCGATGATGCCGCCGACGACGAGCGCGAAGTTGGCGAACCCTACGTTCTGGGGAGTAAAATTATACGGCGGAGCAGAGAGCGCCTGAGACTGGAGAAGATTGACGCACAGGAGAGCATTGGCCGCAGCTCCCATGGACATGGCCGACCAAAAGATGATAGGAAAGAAGAAAATCCGGATCGGTGTGACCACGTGGAGAACCAGTGCGCGCATGGCGGCTCGGTCTACGGCCTGAAAAAGGCCAAACTGCTTCTTGCTCGGGCGGCCATCGCTGATGCGTCGGTGGGCTTCCGGATCGATACGGTCCTCGACCTGTTGGTCGCCACAATCCTTGTCAGATGATTTTGATGGCGGCGTTTGGGTAGTGGGTGCACTCGAAGAGTTCGAGGAGCCAGCTAGCGGCATTCGTCTTGTCTCTGGGAAGGCGACGCATATGAACACGAAGTTGACGCACTGGGCGATTGTGCAAGCCCAGAAGAACCATCGCCACGAGGTTCGCTCAGCTACCGCGCCAGATATGATGGGGCCTAGAAACAGGCCCATGAAATAGCAATAGCTGGAGGCGGCTGTCAGAGACGGCGGAGCAGAAACGAGCATTTTGCGTTGGCGTGGCTTACAAGTAGACACCGATATATCTGCCTCGCTGGTGGAGGAATTTCATGTCGGCAATGACGACTGGCATGACGCTCTCGTTGGCCGCTGCGCCTAGGCCGGTGAGAATGCGAGCCCCTAGAAAGGACTCATAGGAGGTCGCGAGAGCATGCCAGATGCAGGAGCCGATCGTGATCAAGGCACAGACGACGAGGACGGGACGACGGCCGAATATCTCGCTGCAAGGGATGATGATGAAGTTCGCATAGCCCAAGGCAAGCACGGTAGCTCCGGTCTAAAGGTCAGATCATCGCGTAAGCTGCTTGTTCCGATGGCAACTGGGTTGACCTGGACGAGAGAAGCGTACCAAGATAGCAACTTCGGACTCCGACTTGCCCCATTCATGCATATAAACCGGTGCGAGGGGGGCGATAGACAGATTGGTAATGACACTCAAGAGCACAAAAGAGCCTTGGGTGAAAATGACCAAGTTCTTCCACAGAGCCGACCAGTTCTAGCGAGGATGTATTAGACACGAAACGAGCACGAGTGCAGGAAGGGGCAGCGCCAGCATGAGCACGGAGGGAAAGCCCACCAGAGGGTCGTGAGGATCGTCCGTCGGCTGCGGAATGAGAACGACGGAGTCGAGGGAGGATTGCGCGTGCACTAAGTGGGCATCACCGAGGTCCGCCATGACCTCAGTGCCTGGCACGAGCTCCGCCCGGTCTTCCATGATGAACGGGGACAGACTCTAGGGTATGAGGGCTGGCAACTCTCCGGAAGAAGGAGAGTGGTAGAAGAGGAATGATGAGCCCTGTCCACGGCAATAGTTGAGAGGATGGACTGACCCTCTAATACCGAACACTTGCTCCAAACTGCCATATCTGGAGGCCCACGGCCCAGGCTCGATCCCATGCCGTGGCTACCTCCGCACAATGCCAGGAGAAACCCACGCCAGACCACATATGGTTTACTGTGTGGGGTGTTGGCATTAGGGAGACACAGGGAAAAGGGGCTAGTTACTCATTTCGCGCCAGTCCCACGCCCCACACCCCGTATCCCCAGCCAATTCTCCACCCTGCCCCAAAGCCCCGCCTCCGCAGTTGACCTCCCCCCGAAGGACGACGAATGAGTCGTCTGTAATAACTAACCGAAACGACCAAACCCCGGATTCTCACCCACTTCACCTACGCACACATCTGCGGTCCCGTCCCGCAGATGGTAGCCTCCCCGCCGCAAAATGCCACGACATGGCGACAGCACCCGGCGCCAGTGCACGTATTGCGACAAATCCTTCACCAAAGCTGACCATCTCGCCCGCCATGAGCGGTCACACACTAAGGAACGGCCATTCACGTGCCGCCGGTGCCGAAAGACATACACGCGCAAGTAGGCACAGTCCCCCCCTTCTTCCCTTCACTGTCGGCTTGAGTGCGGACCCCACCGAGGCGAGCCGGTTGAGCTGACCGGGTCCACCCTTAGCGACACTCTCCTCCGTCACCTGAAATCGCACTCGGGCGGCTTGGAGGATGACCTCTCCTCGACTGGTTCCGGCTCCAAAACTTCCGCACTACCGGGAAGTCAGTCGGCCGCGGCCGGCTGGCATGTGCCGCACCCGCCGACCGCAAGCACATCTACACCGAGCTCCTCGCACATCTCCCCCGGGGCCCTGGCACGGGCCCCTGGCTCGCCGCTTGTCACCCAGCTGGTCGGCGTCGCCTGCCCAGAGCCGCAGGACGCGGCAGAACCGCCAGGGGTAGCCCACGCGGACATCCCACCGGCCATCCCTTCGTTATACGCGGGCTCGCTTGCTTCGCCGTCGTTGGTGTGCGATGTTGACCCATCGTGGTTCCTGGCCTCTGACTTCAACCTCAATGCTCTCGACACAAGCATCATGGCTGCCATCTCGGAATGGAGCTATCCTGCCGTCAACCTGCATCCGGAGCTCGTCGGCGGCCGCCTACCCCCTGCCCACGAACCTACGCTGGGCGCTAGTGTAGGCGGATCCGTGCAGCAGTTATGGGTCACACATCTGCCTGACAACCCCGGCTTCGTCACACCGGTCGAGACTAGCCAGGCCCAAGATCGCGTCGACGACAGATACCGCGCGCATCTCCTGAGGCGGATCCAGCCCGAGCAGTTCGAGTCATTCTTGCCTTCTACGGAATTCATGGTATTCTCTCAATTTCTTTTAATGACGGTGTTGAGCCTCCGTTCTATGCTAAGCGCTCTGGTGCTAGAACCTATGCATTCGGTTGTTTTTCGAAAGGTTCAATCCTATCTTCCCCGTGATTCACTCCTCTACCTTCCGGCCCCAGTCTGAAAACGCGCTCTTGCTGCTGTCTATCTGCTCTTTGGGCAGCCTATTCGTCGGTAGCGCAAAGGCTTTTCGGCAAGGCGTGGTTATCTTTGAGCGCCTGAACAAGGTCGTCCTGGCTACGGTACTTCTGCCTCTAAGCCTCGTACCTGTTGCAGATTGCTGATCGTCGCGCCAGTGGGAATCTCATATAGCGCGAGAGGGCCGCCCGGCCACCCTCCTGGTGCAGACTGCGCTTCTAGGCCAGACTTTTGGGCTCCTTTCTGGTGTATGTCGCACGTGTTTGTGTTTGTCGCACCGAGTGAAACACGCCTAATGTTTCTAGAACCCCAAATACCTCATCCTCGTAGAGGCATTTCATGGCACTGTGATTTCGGTAAGACGGCACCGCCTCTTCACGGTCTCGATTTGTCTGGACTCTGACACGAAAAAGTGGGCACGAAAGACCAAGGTATTTGGGCTGCGCAACCCCATACCAGACCTAAACACCCTCGACGACTCTACTTTGGAGAGTACTTGGCAGGCATGGATATTTGCAGAGGAGCGAATACGGTGAAGCCTCGGTCATCTCCCTACCGGGCTGAATCCCGCTAACAGATTTTGATCTTGCGCGGCGTAGAATGCTTTTAGGTATCTTTGTCCATGACTCACTTCTATGTGGTAAGTTGTGCACTCCAGACTCGGCACCGCTTGCCCTCTCCCTGACGATGTAGGTCTGTTCCATCACGAGCCACTCCTTAGACACAAGCCGGAGAATGTCCCCAGTTGTGCCTCGGACGATCTCTTTGCAGCCCCTACAGCCACCAAGTGGAAGAGCCTCATATTGCGGCGGATACGACTCTCTTCTGCCCAAGCAGATCCGGGCGTTGGGCAGCCCGTTCAGTCACGTTTCTACGGATATGCAGCTCTCGCCGGAATCAAAGCCTCGATTAGCGAGGCAGGTAGCTCTGGAGCACTGGAGGAAGGATCCTCGCAGTACTATCGCGACATGCTACTGGGATGGATAGGCGCCCACGGGGATAGTCTCGTCTCGGACCCCTTCTGCCTGATGATACTCTGGCATTCCGCCTTCATCTCTTCCTACGCAGACGTAGACCTGCTAGAGAAAGCAGTCGGTCGAGATGGGTACCAGGAGGCAGCAGCAAGCACCGAGCTGATGCGGGCTTGGGCTTCGCATGAAAATGGCCAGAAATGCGCGATGCATGCACTGCGCGTCCTGCATCACGTGGAGCGACTACGCATCAACACTGAGCCCACGATCCACGTTCCGCATAATCTTTTTGTCGCGGGACTGGTACTCCACTGCTATAACACTTACGCTGACGCGTCCCGCGCATCGACGGCGCTCAGGCAGCACGCCGATCTGCCCGAGTTTAACTCCCCGAGCCGGGGTGTATCCCGCCATAACGAGAACCCGTGGTCTGCCGAAGGCCAGCCCGATATTGGCCCGCCTACTATATATCAGCTTATTGACATCCTTAAGCGCATTGGCCACTGGGAACTCACGCGAAAATACGCGGCGATACTAGAGGCGTTAGTTAGCGATGTCCCATCGGTTACTGGGGCCTGTGGTGGATACTAGAGAAGGGGGGGGCAGAGGGGGGCCACATGTCCAACCAACCACTTTCCCCCGAATTGTAATGTTTTCTGGTCCCATAAACCAAGACATACCCCATACCCTTGCGGGACATATAGCTAGAAATTGTCTCCATCTGTCGAACAAGCTGTCGCTATGAGCCTCGATCCAGCATCCATAATCACTACAGCGTCAACCATGGATCCGATTCAGCACATCGTCCTCTACTCGTTCCAAGCTACTGCGGATCTCCAGTCAGCTATGGAGATCATACTAGGTCTGAAAGACAAGGCGATGAGAAATGGCAAGTCATACATATTGGACATCCGATGTGGTTCAACCCGGCCCGCGGCCCCTGTTCGCAGTAGAGGTGGGACAATAACGATCATGCGCAACCGTATGCGAAGTTGCTGACGCGCAATCAGGCTTCAACCTAGCATCAGTCACGACTTTTGCATCCGAAGAGGATCGGCTCTATTTCGTCAAGGACGACGAGGCACACCAGGAACTAATAGCCTTCGTATCAGGGAAGCTTGCCAAGGACATTCTTGTGCTCGACTTCATCACACAATCATGTGCCAGCGCATCAAGTCAAGAAGACTGCTAGGATAACTACCTCTATTATGCTGTGATAGAGAGGGAATGGCATAATATTGCGACCCCCTAGAGTATTATGCCCATCAGTCGAGGAGCCATTTTGGGGTTTCCAGATCCCAAGCGGCCAGGCCCTCGGGGAGGGGGGGGGGTAAGGGGGTATAGTCCCGCAAACTGAAGATCGGTAGGTGACCGAAATTCGGTCCCGCAACCTTGAAGCGCCCACTAGCCTTTGTGCCGTATAAGTGTCTCTGCCTTACGTGACAGAATTCTCGAGGCCAGTAGAGTGGAGTAAAGAACATGTTAGTGCAGCATAATTCGAATCGGAACCTGACAGAGAGGCTTGCTCTTCGTGCTATTAGTAGCGCCAGCATTTACCTGAGTATAATAAAAACGGCCGGCGTAGCTCTCTCCAAAATATCTTGCTCGCTTCTAAAACGAATTTGAACTTGAATATCAATATGGCCAGCTGGACACACTTGATTCGCTTCATTGCCAAGGAAGATCGGCTGATCCACCTGGGTCAGCTCGTTGATACATCCGGCGACGTTAGGATAAGCGTGCTCGACGGCCAAGAAGTCAAGGCCTACCTCATCAATGGCACAATATTTAATGGTGATGTCACCAATACCATCTACACTGTAGAAAGAGTAAGTGCTCTAATAACCCAGTTTGGGTAAGAGATGTCTGACAGAGCTAGCTGTTATCTCCTGTATCTATGGAGGACTGCAACTATATTCGTTGCCTTGGTCTGAACTACCACGACCATGCTAAGGTAAACCCTTGGAGCCCAGTCTTGGCGGTTCCGATGACGAAAAAACCTAACCATTGTGTAGGAAGGAGGATTCCCCTCCCCAAAGTCCCCGTATTATTCACCAAGCCTAGAGCTGCACTTGCTGATCCCTACCCGTCAACTATCAACATCCCAAAGTGTGCACAGGATGGTACTAGCGACTACGAAGGTGAACTTTGCGCTGTAATTGGCAAGACAGGGCGCGATATTGCCGAGGAAGACGCACTTGACTACGTGCTAGGCTATACGGCGTCGAACGACGTGTCGGCCCGACAGCTGCAGTTTTTGACAGCTCAATGGTCTTTCTCCAAGGGCCTAGACGGCAGCTGTCCTCTGGGTAAGTCCGTCATGCATCTCTCATATACCTAGACACTGTACTTGTAGCTTGCTAACTGTAGCTCCTTCGCCTCCGGGAACCGGGCCCTTTGCTTGTGACGCCAAAAGTTATAACGGACCCGCAGACTCTCGGTATCAAGACCATCTACAATGGGAAGGTTGTACAAGACGGACACACTAGAGATATGATATTCAGCCTGCGGAAGCAAATATCATACCTCTCGCAGGGCACTACGCTGGAGGCGGGCACCTTGGTCCTCACAGGGACGCCTGCAGGGATTGGCTACCTCAAAGAGCCTCGCGTAGTTCTTAGGGACGGCGATGACATTCGGGTTGAGATTGAGAATATTGGAACCCTCGTAAACCGTGTCAGATACGACGGCCGATAGACAACTTTAGTGGCGCGACTCATACTACATGTAGGATAGACGGATTGGCTAGAATCACTAGGCGGGCATGGGATTTACGTCTACCTCATACCATTCTAAAGCATGCATTGCCTCGGTTTCCCAAATGCATGTTGTGCATGGGAGCTTCCATCGAAACAGTTCCGCACACAAAACAGTTCATGAGATCTACTATCGGAATTTCCCGACCACTCCTGCAAAGCCTCCCTTTTACGAACGATCGTAGCGAAGGACGTAGGAGCAGGTAGCTATCATAAGTGCCTAACTCCTCGGTTGTCTTTACGCAATGGCTGTTGCGCGCTATCCGAAAGCAGCCGCATTCTCATCCTAGGGTACGGAGTGGATCTTGCGGGACCTGATTGCAACGGTAGCGCGAAGGTCCCGCAGTCCCGCAGTCCCGCAACCGCAGTCCTTCCGTCTCCCGTAACCCGATCCCACAGTGGTCTGGCTTGCCCCACGCAATATCGCCGCCACCTAACTTATCGCCAAGTCTTTGATGAAATGATGTGGGGAAATAAGTACACGGGGCGTGGAGGTGTGAGGTGTATTGTAGCGTGTCTAGCTGAGCATTTCACTCTTCGAGCCTCCAGTTCACCTTCGACAAATACGAAGCCAGAAGACAGCGTCCAGCTGGCTAGTAGCTCCTAATAACCAGGCACCATGTCTGTCGAAACAACCGATGTCATCATTTGTGGCTGCGGCCCGACGGGAGCGATGCTGTCGTGTCTGCTGGGGAAGCAGGGAGTCCGTAATATCGTGGTCGAGAAGGAAGACGACATCACCACCGATCCCAGGGGCATTGCTCTAGACGAGGATGGCATCCGGGCGCTGCAAGGTGTCGGGCTCTATGGGGATATTTACACCAAAATCGGCACATGTATGTTTCCGGCTCTGTACTTCTGAGTGTGGCCACTAATGTTTGCAAAGGTATGGGTGTTTTTAACTTCGTTGGCGGCATCCATCAAGACCTCAGGAAGAAGCCATTTCTCAGGATGGATTACAACACGGTGCGTTTTGGCATGTAGCCCGGGAGGCCTTCCACGATTGCTGACGGCTTGACTTGGCAGACAGAAGGAGGCACGGGGCATGTCGGGTTTATCTGCCACAAGCAGCCCGCCTTAGAAGATTCCCTGAGGAAGGTTCTCCACAGCTGTCCGTCCTCGGAGCTTCGTGTCAGCTCGACTGTATACTCCATTGCGGAGGATGACGAGTGGGTTTATCTTGACTATCGAAACAAAGCCGGCCATAGCACCAAATTGCGAGGCAAGTTTCTCGTCGCCGCGGACGGCAAGACCGGCTACACGCGAAAGAATTATCTGGAGCCCCGCGGCGTTCAGCTTCAGAAAGTGTCAAAGTAAGTGGCTGCTTCTACCAAATAGTGGCACTAGCATGCTGATCAGCAACAGAACTTCTTACGAAGAAGTCTGGGTTGCATTGAACTGGAAGCTCACTCTCCCCACGCCAGAGACTCATCCAAACTTCCCCCTGTGGAAGCTCGGATACACCCCTGAGCAAGTCTACGATCTTTTCTTCCCCAAAGACTTTCGCTTTTTGTGCAACCCAACCCGGCCAGCCGTCTGTGGACGATTCGGGCTGGCGGAAGACCGGCTCTGGCGGTTCGAGTTCGTGGTACAGAAAAGCGAGAACCCGGATGAGATGGCAGAGCCACATAAGATAAAGGAGATCGTATACCCCTACATTACCCACTCAAGCCGCAGATACGGGTAAGAAACAGCCTCCGCTTGGCTACTGCTCCGAGTCTAATCGCGTCTAATATGCCAGGATTGCCGAGGATGTAACTTTTCCGGAAGACTGCATTACAGTCCTGCGTTCGCGCCCGTTCAACTTCATGGCACGAAGCTGTAACGAATGGGTAAAAAACAGGGTCATCCTCTGCGGAGACGCCGCGCATGTCTTCCCGCCTTGTGAGTCAACCAGATTTCTTCTAAGCCACAGAATCTAATCTCCTTGCAATCCCAGTCGGTGGCCAGGGAATCACATCTGGATTTCGTGACGCATATGGTCTCGCTTGGCGTCTGGCTCTTGCAGTCAGACCCAATTTCGAACATCATCAATCCCTTCTCCGGGGCTGGTCCGTGGAGCGGAAGCAACAGCTGGAAAAGTCGCTTGCATCCACGGTAGAAAACGGCCGCTTTGTGACCGAATCAAGCAGGTTCAAAATGTTCGTTCGGGACTGGTTACTCGCTTTCCTTCGACTCATACCCGCCGTGGAGCGCTACTTGGAAAAAGGGGCCCGCAAGGACGGCATGGTCAGATACCAGATGGCCCCTGACGTTGCCTTTCTTCGTTCAGGCGGGTTTCTATTCCCACAGGTTTACTGTGTGAAACTTGAACCCGAGAAAAGTAACTCCCAGGTTTTATTCACGGACGACGTAATCTTCGCCGACTGCAAGCGATCCCTCTTCCAGCTCGTCATTCTCCTGGGGTCGGTGAGCGAGTACAGGCAGGTACGAGATGGCCTAAAGAGGCTCGAGGAAATTTCAAAGGGAGAGTTGATTAGCAGCGAGGCAACATATATAGTGCATGACACGCAGGGGCCGCAGATGGTTGATAAGGATGTGCGAAATCTCTACCGCATCGCCACTGCGGCCGAATTTGCCGCGGATAGTGAGTTATGCGGTCTACGCCCTCCACCAAAGTATTATGACGAGCACCGGATGGCCAAGGAAGCAAGTCGAAACCGATATGTCATTTTGCGGCAGGACAGGTTTGCATTTGTGGCCTGTAACAGCGTGGCAGACTTGGAACAGAGTGTGTGTGCCTTAGCAGGGCTTGCAGGAACTAGATGATCTTCAAGTCTTCTAGTCCTCTCGAAAGGTGGCTTTCCGGAGTTTAAGGGCCTGGAAAAGAGATAAAAGGATGTTCATAACTGACATACTGCACTTGAGCCTGCTGTTGCTGTCTCCCCTCTCCTTCTTCCTCTCTCCTTGCTAATTTTCGCCTTGAATTCCCCTTTTAAGGGACCAAAATACTACGCACAGGCCTTTCGAATAAGAAGTATGGACAACGCGTCGCTTACGGACAAGTATCGTCGCACTCCAGCTTTCTCTTCTGGCATGTAAAACAGCCTGATATTACTTAACTGGGGTAACGTCCAGCTGTAGTCTATTATAGATATTTCAAGAATTATTAATATTTAGGTAAATTCTCAACAAAGGCTATAGTCTTACCGAGGAGAGCTTCTTTTTCCCTGCCCTATGTGTCTTGTGGCTTGACATGGTCGGGCTGGCTTGCTTTAGGTCCTCCAAGAGTATCCGACTGGCTGTGAAGAATCCGAAACAGGTAAACCATGGAACTGCCTTCGTTTTAAAATGGATATCAGATCAATTCTGCGAGCGGCAATTCGAAGAAATATGGACTTAATCCGGCTCTCTTCATATCTGCCCTCGCGCACAGCAGTGCTTCCTAGGTCCGGCGACGAGAACGACGGGGGATATACCAAAGAGGGTAGCGAGAGTACGACCAGGGAAACTCTCTCTAATTCAAAGTTGGTACACTGGTAGAATCACAGGTCTGTGAGTTCCACACTTCCATAGAAATGTAAATAACACGTCGCTCGATATCTACCGGTATCTGCCAAGCTTCCTTGCTGAGGCGCATGTGGATCCACATGCCAACAGTACAAGCCTAACAGTGAAGGCCAGGGAAGGTGACATTGCCATCATACTGTACGGGACTTGTTGGACATCGGAGCCAAGCCAAGCCAACCTAGAAAAGGGCAGTAAAGGGCACGGCTTTAGCTTGCGCCGTCAAAGCGTGGCACAGGCATTTTATCGACTTATTTCTCAAGCGCAGAGCCAATCCTAGTGAGAAGGCTCTATCTTACTGCGGAAACTTACTTACGGGTGCCTTGAAGGCAGAGAGCACGATGCTGCTACGAATGCGGGCGCTGGGATCGAGTTTCCAGGGCCGATACATACACGCTGAGACACACCGCTAAAATGGAGAGCATATCTATGGTGTACCTGCTGCCGGATAGGGGCGCTGGTTCCAGAAAGGGAAATGCTAAGTTCTGAGGGTGGCGCAGGATTCGTATTGAGGTCCGTGATTGAGCTTATGAAATCGAAAGGGGTAAAAGATTAATGAGACAGCGATGCGTTCCTAAGAATTGACTTCCTTTCTCGTTTTTAGACCCACTCTCGCCTCAATCCGCTTTTCTGTCAGCAAAACAGGGGCAATAATGGCTATCGACGTGACATTAAGGGATTTCTATATGCTAAAGAGCTAGAGCTCTTATATAGCTCCTCTAATAAATGAGAACGAGGCGATAACCTAAGGTAGGAATGACAAGACAATAGTTTAGTTCAGGATAGGATCTAAAGGATTGGCCCTTTTGATATTATCGTTCTTTCAGTAATGTGGCACTTTTGTTAGGTAACTTGGTTCTTTTGTTAATATGGTACTTTTGTTAACTTGACTCGTGCACTAATGTAGTTCTTGCTTTGTCGTAAACAACTTCTACTTGAGCAAGTATAAATTAGACACTTCCCATCATAACTCAGAGTCTCTCTTCTCCAGCAGATAACAGCATCGCTTTTTCTCAGTCTCTCTTAACCACCACATAAACTCTCCCACAAGCTTTACCTATCCAAAACAGCAAAAATGCAGTTCTCCCAGCTTGCCACTTTCGCGACCTTTATCGCCGCCGCTCTTGCCGCTCCCACCGTATCTGAGTCCGACAAGATCCTCGCCCGCGCTTGCACCCCGGGTGATTTCGGTTGTGAGGGAGGCCCTAGCGGCACCAGTGGCGTCATCCTTGTTTGCAACTCCCAAGGTGTCTGGGTTGGCTCAGCCTCGTGTGGTGCCGGACGCTGCAGGGAGGTCGACGGAAACCCCTTCTGCGTGTAAAGACTATTATCTCCGAGCTCGGGGCCAACGATGATGGGGGGTTTTGTTCATTTCAATCAGCAAACATGCCGCCTTGGCTAGTTGGTACATTTACGCAGTGTATGGGCCTCCAATGTCGGACATTTGTGAAGGGCGATGCGGGTTGAGTCTCAGTATTTTAACGATCTTATTGAGGCGTAAGCCCTGACGGTCTATCTACATCAAGGAACATAGTCTGGGGGAGGATGGACCATGCACTATTCGATTCAATACATATCTATTCTCCTTGAGAAAGGAAAACAACTATCAAAGATACTTACACACGAAAAGAGGGGTATACCTTAGATTCTTCATATGGCCAGTTTCGGGGAGCAGTCTGGTAAGGGTTGCTAACGAAAAAGAAGAAAAAGAAGTGAGAGGGCCATCCACCTTGTTTCAGTACCCACGTGAAAAATTAATAGGAGTTTCCAGAAAGATTCTAAAAGTGAGTCCATAATATGGTTTTAAGGTCTTGCTAACCTGGGCGAAGTAGTGTTGAGTACGTTGTTGAAGGTATATTTCTCCAGCGACTTCTTCGCGGGCCGAGGATCCACGAATATTCCCTTAACCTCTCACATGGTACGGCAAAGCCCTAGTCATAGACAGCGCATCCGAATGTATACCTTTGTCTCAGTGAAGAAAAAGACAGACGATAATAATCTCAAAGCAGCCTCGGAAGATGAAGGCGAGACAATAGCAGTATGCAATGCTAGATATTGTCATTCCAGTTGTGTACTGCCGGACGAGCCTGGTAATCGATGCCACTAGCTTACCGAAGGCGTTCCCTTGGGCTCGAGTCTCCATGTTCAAGAGTTCGGAAATATAAAAGGTTGCAGAGGAGTGGGACAGAAGAGGAGGCTAATACTGAAGAGATATACGACGAATAACCCTGCATGCCCGCTACTACGCTGCCAGTCTCAATCGACAGGTTAGAGAGTCTGGTGACGATTGCGAGACATACGGCGCAGACGGAAAAGCCAACGAGCATGAGGTGCCGACGGCCCACCTTGTCATTTAGTGTAGAGCCAATGATTGCGGGGATTCAAGAGGCAACGATGTTTAAAGCGTTGAGGAGCAGTTGTGCATGTGTGTTTTTCGGTGCCGGTATGGTGAACGATAACGGGGAAGTAATAGCTCACCAGCGTGTTCCACCAGTAGGTAAAGGGAGCCAGGGCTAATCCGGTTGGGGCTGCCATGACAGGTTTAACGGATAAGTTACTTTATGAGGCGCGGTTGTAATTGAGAGGGTAAGGGACGGTAATACGCTTTCTTTAGAGCTATAGAAAGGTAAATTTACAAAAAATCAATAAAGCTGTCTCTGTCCGAATTAAATTCATTATCCTAGCTAGGCTCGTCCGAAGTAGGGGCCTCTGCTTCCCAATCAAGATAGACAAGGTGATGGGGTTGCTCCCCTGGTTCCTCAACAAGTCGTGTCGACATCGATACGTTGTACCCTGCGAGGGAGACACTACTGACCGCCTTATTTCTGCTTATGGATGCCATTATGTCGTTGACAGCAGCTTCATGTTGGAATCCGAGCGAGGTAACATTGACACTTTCCCAAACTTCGGCGTTGGCAATCTGCGCCGAAATCCTGGCGGGTTTCTGCCTATCGTGAGAACCTCCGACGTAGATGATGATCACAAAGTACTGCAGAGATGGGTTGCTCTCAAAATTCCCAGGGACAAACTTGACGTGCATATGACGCTCCCCTGCCATATTTATGAGGAACTGGTTCGCGGCGAGGTCCCACTGTGCCCGCGGCTGGGCTGCATGGATGTGCCAATACCTCGGACCGACCTTCTCCCATGGCTTCCAGCGTATCCGCACGGCATACCTCTCCCAAAGCGTAAGTTGTCTTATCGAGGCCGCAGGGACAGAATTAAGGATGCATACGGCCTCCGAGAAGCTGGGAGGCCGTACCTGGTTATGGAATGCCTTTAGCCTCTCCGGGGTCTCGTGCACACGCGCAAACAGTCCCGGGCCAACCTTTTGAAGAATGATGTACCGATGAGGACCGTTGGAACGGAAAGATCGACCCCGGAAGTTCAAAGACAGGATATATTGGTGACGGTACCCTTGAGTCGCGGCTTGATACTGAAGCTTTGTACTGGGGAAATACACTCCACGGTTGGTGAGAGAGAATTGAGTGGTCAGGGGGTCCGCTTTATGAATGCTGCGATGGGTCACAGAGACGTCCGTGATTTCCCTTGCGAAGCCGGCCGGCTCGGTGGCCAACACGGGCATGAATGATGGCGACAACGTCGGCCTGCCGTCCCAGGCCAAGATAGACAGATCATTATACTTGCGAATGATCTCTTCCTGCAGCCTAAGGAATGCCTTTTTGCCCTCTCCGTATAACATGGGCATATTGACGTCCAAGATACCGAGCAGACTGTAGGACATGTCCTCAACTCTAGTGGTCCGACGGTGGGCTATCCACGACATCCTCGTAGCAATAGGAAACTCCCGTATAGCCTTGCTGGAGTATCGCCCTAGCCCCGAGGAAGGAACCCCCGCAATATCCGAAAGCAACTGACGTAGCGCGCTTTTAGTCCCAATCTCCTGCCACGCCCTATTGAAGAAGCGCATATTTCTTGGGGCGATCAGCTCCTGCAGACACCAACCTCGGGTGAACCATCGACACTGCCGAAGATGCGTCTCCAGTTCGTCTTTCCATGCATCTGTATCTGTATTTTCGGGGCTCGGTACAAAATCGTCTAGGTATACATAACAGACCAGCGAGCGTCGATACCACTCAAACATGGAGTTGATAGCTTCGGTCAGCTCTGCACTGCTTGACTTGTCAATGCAGCAAGTGTCAATCCATGCATATCGGTGTCCGTCCTTCTTGGCCTGCTCGCAAGTTGCGACGATTTTGCGGTAGCCTGCCTTAGCTAGGACGGTAGCATCTGTCGAATTGGCAGTTTGCTCGAATTCCTGGAAAGATATTTCTTCATCTGTCCACGTATGAGAAAGAATGGCATAAAATGGCGTCTTATCGCCGTGGAACTGCTTTAGGGCCAGTGTTGACGTGTTGATTAGCCACATGGTGGCCTTTGCGATCGGCTGGCCCCGCTTTGTCGGGCTGCAAGCTGCGATGAGGAGTGTGCTGCGTGCACGAAATGCGGAAAGCACGAAGTCCGGCACGGGTTAGGTGCAAAACCCAAAACCTTTCGCTTTGCAGACATCACTTCATTGGTGAAATATGATCACGTGAGTATTTTAGTACCTATACCTTAGTTTCCGAGGCATGTTGTATGTTCCTAATCACTGGCTACATCCGGCGCAGCAACCTAAGCCCCATCACTAAAGAGTTCGCCTTCAAGGTGCACACTCTGCTCAAGCAGTATCGCCACTTCCATCTTCCCACTTGTGCGGGAAGCCAGGGAGATTGGATCTGGTGTGTTTAACCTGGTAATCGCCGAAAACTTCTTAATTGGCTGCATATTTGTGTGGGGTTGACGACCCTTTCAGCCCTGCGAGCAAACACAACGCAAAGCTAATCAGCACCTGTGGAGGGCCACAATTCAAGGTCTGGGGCTCCGTGGCTGTATGGTGAGAGCTGCTAGAACATAAACAATCTGGGTCAAAGGCCCGGTTGTCTCAAATTGGAAACCCAGGAGAGAATCTCTGAGGTTCCTCCTCGTTCCTCCGTGCCTCGACCATGTTGTCACCTAGCGCATACAGATATCTACGAAGGTCTCCACAAGACCCTTAGTTACATAGATCTACAACTGTAAAGGCGCAAGCCACACACCTACGGCTCAAGACGGCGCCCAGCCGAGCCAGCCATGAGAGCAGCAAGGGGTGTTGCGCTTCGTATTCCCCGTCACCATTGTCGTGCCGCATAAAGACCGCATCTTCGCTCTCGTCGGCGGGGCGCACACTTCGAATTTGAAGAGAGCGATAGCGAGCATAAGTCCCGCGAGGTGCGCGTTAAAGGCTTCGCGATTGTCGTCGCGTTGGCTAACGCGCTAATCGACATCCGTTCGGCGTACCACGTTGCGGAGCTGTGCAAGGGCCTGAACGACAGTCTCATCACTAATCAGTGGGCATTCATGGTGATGCATGGTCTCTTCATTCTTATAGCTACTTACTCTCCTTTTTTTGACCTTTGCCACCCAACACTTCTGCTCAAGGAGTACCAAGTCCAGTGAACCCTCCGCATTGCGCAGAACAGACTTGGAGGAAGGAATGCGAGACCAGAAAGGAACCGATGGGATTGAAATCGACGTAAAATTGAATATCACCCACTCCAATCACTTCCACAGCTTCCTGCAGAGACATGTTTGTTGGGTGTTCTTGAGCGTGCCTTGCCCAAACTTGTCAGCCACTAGCGCAGTTGGAGCAGTAGTGGGCATAATTTATGAAGGATCAAGGTAACACGACCTTCAGCAAAAATGGTAACACAAGGACCGTCCAGCAGTATTACGAGCGCCACAGTAGTCCCGGTTCTGCGGTTGCTAGGCCCGAGATTAGCAGTGACTAGGCCACGCTAGGCTACTGTGCGGCTGAATCGCATGCAGCTGCTAGCTGCAATGCAGCCTTACGGCCTTCCGACGCTACGTTTCCTAAAGGAGAAAGTGTATACCATGAAGGTTCTATGAAGGCACAGGGTATAGTCGTGAAGGTGAGAGAATCTGCCGGGCCTGACCGGAGCGGCTGCTTGTGGAAGCTTGAAGTAATACCTGGTTCTCGGGTATCGGCTAGTCTATCCTATCCATCAACGTCCTCGGTATCTAGATTCGAGATGCTAGTTTAGAGAACCCCATCTTTGCCTAGAGCAAATAATGTGAAACTTTAAGGGTAGAATCTGAAGGGCTGAGGAGGTCGCCCTGATTGCAGGTCTTGCTTCACGAAGTTCAGATGTCTTCTTGCCATCGGAACCTTCCATGTATCGATCGATTTCTCCTCCTGTATCGTGCTCTTCAGGACTTCTTCAAGATAGCTGATGGCATTCGGGTCACCTCTAAGATGCAGCAGCTCTCCCTTCATTTCTAGCACACCGCGCTTCAGACTTTGAGCATATTCGACTATCCATCCGGACAAGTCCAGTTCGCGTAAAGCCACGGCAAGGTCTTCGACCAACGCATCTGCCGCTGTGAGATTCTCGGGAGTGTTTATTCCCAGCAGACTTCTGACCATGCGGAACTGTGCTTCGAACACATTGACGGTTCCAGGATAGAGGGTCTTCTCCGCTTCGACCACGGGGACGATGGAGTCGAACGCAGCTTGATGGTCGCCTTTGGTTGTGTATGCTGTGTGCAGAGCTCTTCGGGCGCTCAGCGTTTGCGCATCAGTTGGGCCAAGCTCGGCCTCCAAGATCCTTACTGACTCTTGGGAGCACACGACCATGACGTCGGTAGAATGCTCCCCTAATTGCGCCCACCCACTCGACATGAGGCGCAATGGATGCGAGTGGTGGCCACGGGCGACGGCCATGCTGTCTACAAATTTCAGGAAGCGCTGGACTACAGCGCCTTGGCCCTCGAAAAAAAACCGGCAGCAGACTTGGTAGAGGCATATCGCCAGGATGGGGTTCCGTTCGTCGAGCAAAGAGCTGACATGGTCTAGCATCTCGCCGTATAGCCGATGAACCGCCTTCCATTGCCCGAGTCCCGCGAGAATGGGCGTGTCGCTTGCGGTGCTGTAAAACTGGCGTATACTCCATTGGGCCCCTTGCGTACGAACTTCTTGATGATACTTGTTGATGTCGACGTGGAGCACGCCGGAATAAAACCGGCTGACCCCGGCCAGCGCGACGGGTGCCGCTCCGAGGTGTCCTGGCGGGGCGGGAGGGCGGTGCAAGGCAATCGTTGGCTCTGGCAGGTCCTCGTCGAGGTCAGTGTTCAGAATGCGCACATGCTTGGCCGATTTGGCCGATTTGGCCGACTTGGCGGACGCCGCGTCCTCCCCGGGGGCCCAGCCTGTCCCCTTCTTCTGCTAGCTGTCAATAGCGAACTCTAGAGCGCGCACGGCTCACAGCTCTGACCTTTTTATGCAGACCCCACTTGAAAATTCGAGTCTTGTATTGACGAGTCCTTGGAGGATGTCCGTTAGTAAGCAGGGACCGCAGCGCGAGGTCGC
Organism: Thozetella sp. PMI_491; assembly: GCA_021432635.1. Lineage (NCBI taxonomy): Eukaryota > Fungi > Ascomycota > Sordariomycetes > Chaetosphaeriales > Chaetosphaeriaceae > Thozetella > Thozetella sp. PMI_491. The sequence continues at coordinate 291,709 of MU270066.1, read as the reverse complement.
GATGGACTCACGTCGCGTGGAAGCCATATTTCTGCGAGAGAGCTGCTCGCACGACCGGGAGCGTGCATCCTTTGACGAAATAGAGTGCCACGAAGAGATTTTTTACCTGCTCCCACTCTTCGTCGGTGTGTGATTCTCCCGATTTGATTGTTGACTTCTCCATCAAAGTACGCCGCACAGAATGGCGATGGGGTGGAGATGAAAAAGGCGAGATTTGGAGATGACACCGCATCGGCCACGATTATATGCCCCCAACGGGGCTCGGGTGGATATGACCCTTGTGTCACGTCACGGGCCGCAGCCCCGCAGCTCCCCCCAATGTTCAACGTTCGTTCTCGGCCTTCCAGGCTTCCAGGCCGCCAGTCGGGAGCCGACGGGTGCTGTGGACCCAACGTGAGCAGGGGCCCGTGCCATCTTTAGCGCTTCTCAATCGGCTACTCGATATGCCCAACAGGGCTGGACACGTCACTGCCGGCCATCCGCCCCCCCAAACCTTGCATATCTCACTGGCAACTTGTTATCTCGAGGGTGAGACATGCACAATTGCCAGTAATCCGTCTTCGGCTTCTTCGGTCGCCAGATTCACATTCGGTGAAGCCATAACGTAAAGAGATCGACGAGTAGCCAGTCACGAGAATTGGCTCGCGCACAAGGCTATGCGTTCAAACACTCGACATATCCCGCCATACTCTTGAACCAGATGGTGGTCTCCGGGCTACTACGAGCTTGGAGCTTCGCTGCAACATCCCCTAAAAGACTCGATATATGGGCTGAGATCACAGGCTCTCCGTACTGAACACCCAGGAATTGAATAGGCTCTTTCGCATCGCAAAGGGGAGACAATAACTCCCAGTATGCCGTCACGATACTCGGTCTCACCAGCGCTGTCACAGACCCACAAAGATTGACGCCAAGGTCTCACCAAACCTCGCTAACGGTATGGAAGGATCCATCGAACAGAGCGCATTCGCCAGTGCGGACGGGAGAGACACTGGTCGATTCGTCATTCATTCATATGCAATTGCCTGCAGCCCGATTCTGGTCTCGGTATGTGTTGTTATAGTCCTTAAATAGCTCCCACAATCGAACTGCATTGTTTGGCTGTAGAAAGTAACCAGGAGCCTCGCCTCGGTGGCGCTGATCTCTAGCCTTACGCAGAAAGGGCGGCTGAATATGGTAATAGGTTAGTAGACCCCGGTGGCAGCGGCCCCGGTTCCTACCGATCACTAACATGATCGGACGGATCGCATCCTTGCGGGCGAGCCCTGCAAATGTACGGGGGACGCACTACAAGAAGTAGTTGCTTGGACCTTATTAAACGAGGTTATGATGAAGTATTATGTGTATAAGTATATAAGCAACGATTCATTTGCCTTTACATTGTGCTCCAGTGATCTGAACAGGAGAGATCAGTTGCTTTGTTCAATCTTTCATAAACCATTGACTCTAGAGGGTTCGTGGATGTGGTCGATGCGAAATGCGAAATGTGTAGGGAAGAGCAGGGCAGCATTTATCCATTTTAAGAACTAACGGAGATACGAACAGGAGTCTGTCAAGCTTTTACGTCAAGGGATTAATTATCTTTTTGATCTTGTATTACAGTTGTGCTGAGCGATTTTCGTTTTTTACTCACCTTCGAAGAGAACTACCTAGGTAGTTATACGCTAGGTAATATTTCACAGCCAACATAACATTGACGCCAGATAATCCCGCTTCCTCCTACCACATGTTTGCTCAACATAAGTCTAGAAAAGAAGGGGTAGAAGGTCTTAACGGTACCCAAGGCATCTGTTGGGACTATCCCACACCGCTGTGGGGCCGTGGACCATGCTAAAGTGCCTGCTAAAAATTACAGCGGACTAGACAAGTATCCTGCACCTACCTCGATAGTATCTAGGTGAATCCTAGCTCTACCCTTTTCCTAGAGGTCCGTCGGTCCCATACTGCTGTCGTCAAGGCGCCGCGTCGCGCTGACGGAGAGCGAGTCATTCCCTCTGCCACGAACTCTTCGCCCTCAATTGGCAAGCTTGTCGCAACTCGCGAGGAGCTTCGCTCCTAGCCGAGCAGGGGCTAGGGGAAAGCACCAAGTTTCACCCCATGTCAACTCGGTCACGCTAGCCTCGAACCAGTATACCCCTTGGCCTAACCTCTCGCTGCAGCACGATGTTGCGACGCCTGTCATCCAAATTTGGTTTTGGGCCCCGGCTCACTGCTTCATCCCAGATCTATGCTCAGATCGATGGTACACGCGACCGAGGGTCTACGCTCCAACTTGCGCTCCTTGACAGGGCTGCGGGTCCGTATGGCAATACGCGCCCCGGATCGTCTAAAGTCTTGGCCATTCCCTACAAGATCGCCGTCCTCGACCGTGGATCGTGGATGCGTTTCTACATCCTCATCTTCTGTTCTTATGTCGGTCCTTGTCTTGGTGATCTCTGCGGCTTACTGGTACCGTGGATTCCATTCGTTTTGGTTCTTTCTTCCTTGCGCCATCTCCACTACCCATAACAGCATCCGCCATAGCTCTCGCTTCACCATGCGCTCCCAGCTTTTCTCCCTCTTGTTGAGCGCCCTCGCCTCAACTGCCCTTGCCGCCCCGCTCGATGAGGGCTCGCTGGTGGTTCGCCAGGCTGCTACCGAGATCTTCGTCACGCCGGCAACGTCGCCTACCACCACCGATCCGCACCAACAATTCGAGGCCGGTGCCATTAGCAATGTCACCTGCAACGGTGCCGCGTGAGCCTATCACAATATTTGGATACTCTCACTCTCATTGGCTAAGTTCCGTTTAGGTCCATCTCTCTTGCCAACCAGGACATTGCCGAGCTGGCCGTTTGCGGTGGCATCAAAGCGCCCATCGACTTTTGCCCCGGAAACCTGAAGACAACGACCGGAGTCAGCGGCAACGCGAAATGGACTATCACGGCAGCTACGGATACCACGTTGGGCTTTTTCAAGGGGAACTGGGAGGAGTGTTGCAACGCGGCGAGGGCCACATGCCCGGGACAGACCTTCACTGCCCGTTGCGAGCTAGGTACGGCGGCCGAGGGCCCGGGATTCACATTTGATCTCTCAGTAGCTTGAGGTATGATGTTATAACCGTGGTCCTAGCTAGCGGCCGTCTAATACGGCTGGTTGGCGGCAATTATTTTGCCGCAGAGCCTTCGCGGTGGAGGACGGCCGGGACGGTATGTTGGATACGGAGGCTGGCGCGTATACAATATTCAGTTGTTAATTTAATGCCATGCCATGAGAAAGATCACTTTTGACAACCAGCAGATTCACCGCACCCAATTTTACATCACATAGCAGGTAAAGGTTCACGTTGCCAATGATATTGCCTGTCCTAGCAGCCCTGTCCAGTCGTTGTATGCAAACCGAAACACAGCAGCCGGCAGTGTAGACAGCGAGCGCAACCTGGAAACTTAGAACCTAATATATAAGACGAATCTTACCATTAACGGTTTTCTACTTTATGGGCGGGCTGGTACTGCTGCTGTTTTAACTAGCTTATATAACTGCACCCACTACGCGTGGCGTTACAGGTGCTATGGTTCTAATTGCGTGAAAGTTTTGAACACCTGCTTCAGTCTGTCAATCATATGCTCAAGAAATGGCAGACCCAAACTGTATTACATCTCTTTCGCTCAGTATCCAGTCCTTGAACCAGTCGAAATAAGCAGTTCCCGCCACAGAAGTGAATATCGACAAACACAGTGATCACTTCAACTCGTTATGTTGACTTAGTAAACACCGGGAAATAGCTTGTATGGAACCATTTCCTTATACGCGGCCCAGGAAGCACCATACTATCCATCGTTAAAATCAACGTGATGACGGGTATTAAAGATCAACTTACCCTCTTGGTGCAGTACTCATCCAGTACAGGGACACCTCTGTCCATAAAATCTTTCGCAAAGAAACCCGCAACTAATATTCCCCATATCCATCCTCCCGATGCAAGCGCATATGCTCCTCTCCAAAGAGTGTATGCGCCATAATTGATGTGCCTTGCCAGTCCGAACAATCCGCTGGTGAAAGGCTTGCCGGCATTCTTCGGGTCCTTCTTGAAGGCTGTCCGCTGTTGCTCTGAAACGAGCTCAGTGAGTAAACCAACCAAGTATGCTACTGAAGAAATTGCGAGAAGTGGAGAAAATTGGCTTTCATTCCCAGCGCGAAGTGAAGGGGTGAAAACGTTGGCAGCAGCTGTGAGAGACAGGATCGAGTTCGCCGAGTTGAAGACAGTGTTAAAGACTGATATTGTAATGGCACCCCCCACTGGCATTTCTTGCTCGGACAAGAAGGCGAGACCGTAGTTCTGCTTTAAAGACGAGCCTGCAGCCATAGATAGCATGACCAAGGATTTAAGCGGCAGCCCGAGGGCAACGATGGGGGCTTCAACCTTGGAAACATGCAAAAAATTGAGGAGAGGGTCTGCGAGCCCGTTGGCTAGTATGCCATACTGGAATAGTACGTCAAGACTGCGGAGGCCGATGAAAAGAGACGTTCCGATAGGGGAGGAGCCTTTGGTTCGAGAGACATTGTCGCGTTTGCCTGACATGATGAAAGGGCTCGAGGGCGTAGCCGAGGGTCTGAGCGTTCGGTCGTTCGGCTAGCTGGAGAATCGAAGCTCGATGCCGTTTCTAAGTCCAAGTTTTGGCCGTGAAACGTCGATATGCCGGGAAACCAACTTGGAGAAGAGCCTCATTTTATTGCCGGGCAGCTTAGAAATCCATCTGCCTACGGTTTCTAAGCAATTTAGCCATAGAACGCACTAGAGGTGGCTAGTATCACACCCTGAACCGATTTAAAAGTTGAAACCCTGGAGCAGGTGCACCATGGTATATGAATAGAACGTCGGGCTCTTCCGTTAAGCCGAAGGGCGATATCCGACGGCCCTGGCTCGTCCCAGGGGCATCGTGTGCTAGTGACCCTTGAGCATTTCAGCCCTGAGTGGATCCGCATGAGCTGCGGCAGTTGCTTGCAATCTATGATCTAGTCGTGGGTGGTTGCCGGTTGGTGCTTTTGCAGAAGCCCCGTAGTGGTACTACGTTAGCTCCGCACAGCTGGGGTGTCTGAACTCTATCCTGCAAGCGGGTTCATTAGTGTCGTACACGCTGACAAACTTGCCGCAAGCCACGTTCCATGGGAGGAAAGGTTTGGTAATTAGTGCACTAAGTGGCGCACAAGGACCAACCGGGCTTCTTTCACCCAGGACAGGTTGATCTCGCCGAGGTCAGGCTAAAACAACGCGGAATGTAGGGGAATTGTGGCTGTCGAACAGCGGGATGCATTATGTTTTGGGATAGCTGGATGTACCAGACCCGCCAGGGCCGACGTTGTAGACTGTCTTGGTACGGCGGTCGTCCTCGCCATGCGGGCCATTGACTCGAGAAAGCCTGATTGCGGAAACGCCGATGCATGCTGCCTGCGTACAGCGAATCATGCAAGTCGGAGTTAAGGATTGGAAGGGGAGTGTTGAGAAGTTTCATGGACGCGGTCCGCCCCAAGCTTTATCTATATGTAGTTAGGAGTCGCCGACGGCCACCTTAAGTACCAACTTGATTCAACTAGCTCTTTCTATCATAGCATCCGAGTACTCCACGGCCTCTACCACACGCTGCTCAAAATGACGAAGGTTCTTCTAACTGGTAAGGAGTTTTATCTTTCGAGATATCATTCAGAAACGCCGCTCGTGAAACTTTTTCTTCTGGCTAACAGTGATCCTCTCTTAATTTAGGCGGGTCGGGCTTCATCGCTTCTCACGTAATCGATGTGCTTCTCAAACGCGGCCACTCCGTGGTGACCACAGTCCGGTCCGAAGAGAAGGCCGAGAAGATTCGCAAGACATATCCAGGTACCTCCCAGGACAAGCTGGACTTCGTTATCGTCCCGGACATTGCTTCGAAGGGTGCTTTCCGACACCTTGGCGCTTACAAGTTTGGCGCCGTGCTCCATCTGGCCAGCCCGGTACGATAACCGGCAGCAAATAACAATGTTTATGCGCGGACTGAACTGACGTCTGGAACAGTTTCATTACAATGTCATTGATGCGAAAAAAGACCTCATCGATCCGGCTGTCCTAGGCACAACTGGGGTCTTGGAGGCGGTTCAGGAGTCATGCCCGACCGTCAAGCGCGTTGTAATTACGTCCTCATTTGCAGCAATCATGTCACCGGGCGCTGTCGGACCAAAGACATACACCGAGGCAGACTGGAGCCCACTGACTTTGGAAGACGCATACAGTAACCCAATGTTTGCTTATGTGGTGTCCAAAGCCATGGCGGAGAAGGCTGCGTGGGACTTCATGGACAGGATGAAACCCAACTTCACTTTGTCGACAATCAATCCCACCATGGTGTATGGTCCTATAAAGGGCGAGCTTCAGTCTCTGTCCTCCATCAACACCTCAAACCAGCTCCTCGCTGATTTGATCTCTGGAAAATTCAGATCCGGAATGCCACCGACCGGCCTGCCCCTGTGGGTGGACGTCCGCGACGTGGCCCTGGCGCATGTCATGGCCATGGAGTTGGAAGAGGCCGCGGGCAAACGTTTCCTTGTAACTGCTGGCCACTTCAGCAACGAAGAAATGCTCAGGATCACGTATGACAACTTCCCAGGCCTGCGGGAGAAGCTGCCCGAGCTGAACAGCCAAAGTGCGGAATCGGACGAGGGTTTGGCCGCGTTCGGTTATGACAATTCCAGAGCGACGAAAGTTATGGGCTTGGAGTGGACACCGTTCAAAATGACGGTAGTTGACACCGTGAAGAGCCTGTTAGGGAATGGTGTATGAAGTTTCACGCGGTATCGATAGAGAGAAATTGATATGCCAGGTAGTTTATCTTTAGCAAGCCTCAAAAGTTGGGCTACGCACACAGAAGAAATGAAAAACCGTCAATCCACACAGTAGATACCAAACCCGGTATCTCTAAGCACAGCGAAAATCCAGTAATAATCACAATTTGAGAAATTGATATATTGATTGAGACTTCGCAAGGTGGCTCGTCTCTCAGTACGACTTTTGCTTGACCACGGCCAAAATTTTCATTCTTCTGCCTTCGTAATACCTAGGAAGCTACGATGCGTTCATTCGATAAACGCGGTTAAATTCTTTTGCTTGGGGAATGACTAGTGCGAGCTCAATAAGTCGACCTAAATAATGCTCTCCTTTACACGCAGTGCTTGACGTGTACAGAGGTGTAGCACCCCCTGTCGGAGATACGGGAGCGATCTCCCTTAATTCCATTCGAGATGTACGCTATCACTCATTGGGCCAGGAGTAAACTTTGTTACCAAGCCCACTGCTCGCTTTCGCCTTCGGTCATATTCGGCCCTTTCTTCGTCGCGAAGCGCTAGGGACTATTCGGCAAAATTTAAACTCTAATCAACATTGACAAGACGTCTCGGGGTGTTGGAGAAGCGAGAACGCGAGGTCGACTTTAGTAAGACCACTTAGCACTGTCGTGTTCCTCCCAAAGGGTTGGCTAGAGCAGCGTCGATATGCTTACACGATCGTAGAATATGTCACATTCCTAATGTTTGGGGATTTGAATTACCAATCTCGGAAGAGGACAAGGCTGAGTAGGTACCAGTGTAAAAGGAGCAATAGTTAAAGGCGGAAGATCAGAGTGCAATCTTTCAGAACTTGAAATCCAATTCCAGCATATGTTTTAGTGAATCTACATGAAAAATGCGAGCATTTCTACTGAGTTTGAGGATTTTGTGGGCTTTCGGCTTCCTCACAAATGCATGGACTGTTCGAACCGTATCTGGCGCAGCCAACCCTCCTGCTCGAGTCATCTGGGAGACGACGGGAGATAGCTGGCTTGAGTGTATAACTCAACGGGCCAACAGTGACCTCCTGATCACACGGTATGATACTGGTGAGATCTGGACGGTTAATACTGCAACGAACCAAATCTTCCTCGTCCATCGGTTCCCTCCAGACGCAAACGTAAATTCCTCCCTCGGGATTGCAGAGTACGAGGATGACGTCTTTGCTTTCAACGGCGGACAAACCTCCCTACCAGACCGAAGCCCCATTGACGGGTCTTGGTCGGTCTGGTCTATTGACCTGCGCGGCTGGACTCCTTCCTCTAAATCCAGCCCTCCTGTCACCCGCCTCACAGCTATCCCCCAGGCGGGAATGCTTAATGGCCTGACAGTCATGCACCCGGCTACCACGCATGGTCCGCGTGCTAACGGCAAAAACGCTTCTCCGCTTATTCTCGTCGCCGATTCCAAGCGAGGCATCATCTACCAGGTCAGCCCGACTGCAGCCAACAAATCCGCCGGCATTTTCTACTCCAATCCAGAGATCCTTACGCCACCCCCAGATTCCGCATTTCCCACCGGTCTAAACGGTTTGGAAGTCCCGCCTGTTCGCAATCCGGCATTTGTCTACTTTACTGGCGGATTCCGTGGTACGTTCTACAGACTAGCAGTGTCACAAGGATCAGTCGCCGGCGCAGAGCCAGAGCTTCTTGCCGGGGGCTTTGGCAACCTGGATGATTTCTCGCTGGAGGCGGATGGCACTGCATATCTCTCCACTGGCCTTGGCAACGAGATCGTGCGCGTGTCGCCGCATGGTAATCAGACAGTCGTATTCAGTGGTGACCTCGTCTCGTCCTCGACAGCCACCCTACTGGTAGAGAAAGGGGGCGCGAAGGTGTTATATGTGAACACTGGAAGAGCAGCAGGCAGTACTGGACAGCCTGGTAGGCTTGTCGAAATCTTTTTGTGTGACGATTCTTGAAAGTACTGCAGTCATTACAACCGTGCTTAAGAAACAGGAGAATTCAAGTTGAAGCGTAACAGTGTTGTGGTATTAGGCACAGTCCAGGGGACAAGCCAGTGCACTGGTTAATAATTACAAGACATCTTTATCCAAGAGTCTATCTTGTCATAGCTCGCTCACCTTGCTATCCTTACCCAGCACGTAGGTATGGATACCCCAAAGCTCAGACTCGCTAGGCCTCACTAGCGGAGCCTCCAGGGGTCAGAGACTTGGACTGTAACGCCAAGCCTCTAGAGTGCCAGGGATATCCGTACTATCGCAATACTTAGATAGTAACCTATACAAGTATATAGCTAGGTATTACAGCCCTCTTTAGCTTTAGACTCAAGCTTTACCACTCACACGGGCGAAACGTGCGGGTACTGGTGCAGGATGCCTAGTGCTAGTGCTAAAGCATGCAGCACCAGCGCCATGGTATGCAAGGCCGGTGCATGGCCCCTCAAATCGGCGAGGGGCCACCGGGGAGCAGAACGATGAGATTAGTCTTTTATAACGGGAGAATCCAAAACCTGGTGTTAAGGCTGCTGAGAATGGCTGATACGGGGCGATCGTTTTCGACAGTCAAAGTACCGCAGCGTTGTTTTCTTCAGAGGGCTCGGTCATCCCAACTCCTGGCTGTTGGCTGCAGGCATCTACTAGTGCAAGTGCACCTATAGCGTAAATTCCTCGGGAAACGCTAGAATTGCAGTGGTGTGGAGACGAGACCCAAACGTACACGTAGGTAATTGAGCTGCGGGCCAACACTAAAAATAGACTCAACACCAGGCCCCAGACAGAAGGGAGCAAGCTACTTTTTCATAACAACAATACTAACTAACTATAGGTCCGAAACTAGGGTGCAGTTGCACTGCCAACTTAGACACAGCAGTATCAAATGCGATAATCTAGGACCGGAGAGCCGAATCAGGCTGACTCGCTACCTGGCCGATCGGCTTTCTATCATAGAACGGGCCGCCCAAAGTGTGCAGGCTAAAACCTGCGTGAGGCCGACCATGGCGAGGTTCCTGTGGCTGGATCGGGCTGACAAGGCTGGCGGAGTCGCTAGGCCTCATGCATTTGCTAGAGCTTGATTGGCTCAGTTGCGAGGTTGAGACCTAAGCAATGCATGCTGGCCTGTAGACTTCTGAAGACACCCGTACCAAAAATGCCGGGTGCTGCAACTGTTATGTATGACTGCAGATACTGAGGCCCAAAACTTCATCTGAGGCGGTGCGTCTTTTGGCCATGCGCGGCGATATCCGGAGCCTCAAAGGCTTTGGCGGTTTGGTCAGGCTGCTAATTGTTGGATAAGTATTTGCATGTGAGACAAGAGCCTGCTCAGATCCCGGTCTGCCTTATGGTTCAAAATTTCTCATGACCACAGCCACAAACACCGTCCATGTTTGTATTTCCTCTGCCGAAGCCTACTACTCAATCTAACCATTAGCTCGCATTACCAAGGTCGTGATTGATAGTGGACCGCAATGTCCAGCAGTTTCTCAAAGCTCTCGCTGCAAAACCTCAGCAGCTGGTTGTCGATGCCGCTGCCTGCCAGCAAAACCTTGAAGTCATCTCATGCACCCCTGCTTTCCCCTCAAAGGCGCACAATCTCCCCGGAAGACCGGGAAGAGCTGGACGGCGTTCTAGAGATGATACGAGAAAGGATGGGAAACTCCGAAACAATTATCCTCACGGTTGTCAAACGAGAGCAGGAAGCATACATGCAGGATCTGCTGAGCCAAAGCAGGAAGGCCAACGGAAGTAAAGGTATGTGTATTTTACTTAAGCGCAGATGTGTCCTCTCGATGACGTTACAAGCAACTGCAATATTGCTCGTTGCCAATGCTCGATGAGATGTATCTTCGTCTATTCCCATCTGTGGATGAAATGGGTACTGCACTCGCTCCAATGCGCCAGAGATCATACAATGCAGGTTGGACGTGAGTATTAACGGTCATTTCACCCCTAGGGTCCGAAGTAATCACTGCCACCCCGGAGAATCTCCAGGCCAAGATCGACGAAATAGTCGGCGCCACCTACACGACTCTCTATCTCATTGTTGATTCAGCCGTCAACTACATCAGCTACAATATATCCAACGTCGTGAAGAACGTTTACATTGCTCCGTATGACAGGTCCCCCGCGGGTGAGCGGGCATGGTTGCACATCGGAGGCTCCTCCACCTTCTGCGGGATCAAGGCCGCCCGTTGGGACAGCGAAATACGCGACGAGAGCCTCAGAAGGCACCGCCACACATTTGAAGAAGGATGCTGCATTGACTTGAGCGAGGAGATGGACGGGTCTAACTTCCTAGGTCGCCAACTAGAATTCATGGTAAGCTTATCGGCGGAGGATTTGGACTCAATCAGGGCAGTATTCACCAGCTTTGAAGATAAATTCTCAGCATCTTCTACGAGCGGGGACACAGAAGCTTGGCTTAAGAAATGGGGGGCCATTCTTGCGACCGTCTTCGACAGGATGGCATCCTGCGTCGGGGACATGACCGGCGGAAGTATCTGGTACGGTGCCAGGGGTATATACGTCAAGGGGCCACTAGGTCTCTTCCTGTACACCTGCTTCTCCGGCCGAGAGAGTAATGGCGCGGTCATCACGGGGAAAGGGACCTCAATTTTGTCCGCTACGGCAGTGCATTTCTTCATCCCGTGGGACATGACACTTGAGCTGGTCAAGCACTCGCTGCGGGAGATCTGGGACCACATCCGCGAGGTCTTTGCCTGGATTGTGAGTAAGATTAAGGAGTGGGCTGACAATTTGGCGTCCTATTCTAGGATGTTTGTCCGCGTGAATGTGCATAAACCAGTTTCTCTCGCAGCCTGATGCTCGGTAGCGAACACGCCGTAGGAGTTACACCTCAGCTGGAAGACGGGCGACATCCCTATCTCGGCGGTTTCCGGGTGTTCTTGCTCGGTGAGCTCCCCATCTTGTTCTTCGTTAGATAGCAAAGATGTTGAATCTCGACGCTAGGTCGAGTAGTACAAGCCTCGCAGCAATAGATTTTCTTTGATCATACGTTGCCTCCCTTCCGACTGCCCATGTCATCCAGCTTTGCGGACAAGGCTACACCTCGCCATTCTCCCGAGATCCCCGGGAACCGCCTCATTACCAACTTCTCGCTCAGCCTGACCTAGGTTGCGTCGCGAGGCTAGTGGCGTATGTGATGGCCCCTGAACTTGTAACCTTGACCGGGTCCCTTTGATGCCTTAGCCTATGAGCATTCACAGCGCGGTGGAGCCATGACCACCAGAAGGAGGGGATGAAAATAGCCGGGAACCCGAGCAGACGGTCGGGAGAGGATGAGGCCTATGGGGCACGTCGAATAGCATGAACAGCCGTCTCGATATGGACGAAGCTACGACACAAGGGGCTAAATGTCTCGAACGGGCTGCGAGATGGTCTCCGTATCGAGCTATGAAAAACGAGGGAAGGTGTCAGGGGTGCCGCCAAGGTCTGGGCTATCACAATCAACTGTGATAAATCCCCTCATAGAGGCAAGGAGATAGAGAGGCCTTTTTAATTCCCTCTTGGCCGAGCCAGCCTAGTCTTGTCCCGGGTGCTCAGGTGTGGGAAGCATTGTGCGGCCACTTGTTGTGCAGTGTGGTTGTGTGGATGCTTACGGCAAGCATCTAGACCACACGGGAATGAGGGTTGCGCCACTATCACACACACTAAGCTATCCCACGTCCAGGTACGGCGACCCACTCGGCCGGTGGAGGGGGGGCCGAAAATAATCACTGGTCCCAGCGACGGCCGAATTGGGACTCGTCGTTGGGAACATCTCATTTTTCATGCTTCCTCCCCCCTTTACACGAAATGTTCCTGCTGGTGAAACTAGCACTAGCCTCCGTCCTCTCGAGAGGGGGGTGACGGGTATGTCGCAAGAGCTTCCCTAGGGCAGAACGGAGTCTCCCATGAGAAACATGGCCAAACATATCCCGAGCTGCGAACACTAGTTTCAAACCAAGTTGGGCCATCGCACGACCGGGGCGGGCAGAAGAGCCGATGTGATATCTCGACCTCTGCGACCGTTGCAATCGACACTAGTTCTTCCCCCAGACTTCTGCAGCCCCGCCTGTGACTAGTCCTGCAGCTCTTGCATGGACGGCTACGCACCTGTTTTGTGCAGAGAAGCAAGCACTGGGGATCCTTCACGCCAGTGTGATGCTGAGAAGCGATGCCGCCAATGGGCCCACGCAGATACCCTCAGGATCGGCCTCGCGATCGTCGCGTTGCGCGCAGCTGCGGAGTATCTCCTGCCGACAGAAGGACAAGGGCATACCTCGGCAGCATCTGCGGAGTGCATTGGCCAGGTTCCTTCAGCCGTCCCCCGCAGCTGGGGCCTCGACTGCTCGCGGCCTCTCGCCCCCGATTCACGGCAGATATCTCCTGCAGGACGTTGGGTCGCGCAGGTTCTACGCCGCCTGACAGGTGTGCAGATCGGACACCGACGTCAGTCCCGCAGAGCCGGCCGGTCTGGGGGCCAGGGCCGACCGCGCAATGGGCGGCGAGGGGTTGAGGGGTTGAGCGGTTGGGAGTGTATTGATCCCAGCTTCATGCAGCTGGTTCGTTGGTTGACGATGGTGTCGCACCAGAGCTCGAGAGAGACACTGCAACGGCGGAGGCTCGGCCGTCCGGGCAGAATTAAACTGAGGTGCATGCTGTAATAAGGAGAAAAAAGGATGGATTCGCTACACAACAGGCTGCCCCACGCGTGGTCCACCCGGCATCGGCTCGGTCTTACTCCAATCATCCAGAGGACCCCCCCTCCGGAGGGGGGCAGGGTAAACGCAAACTACGGTCCAATCTATGGAACCTGCCGTCCCAACTTCGCCCCGTGTCCTTCCCGTCCCAAGCCGTCCCATGCGGCGCGCCCCGACACTGGCCCAGGAGCCAGGGCCGCGATAGACTTGGAAACAGACACCGATTCACCTGGCCCTGGGTCCCTCGGCCGTCTCCCAATCCCCGCTGACGGTGTGCGTTTTGGGGTGCAGCTGTGGAACATTCGGCGTTGATGCGCAATTCGCCCGTCTCCGGGGTCTCGCCGCTGTGTCTTAGACGGCCGTTTGGGGGCTCAGCCCCGGACGTTGGACACAGGGCAGCCAAGGACTCCGCAGCCAACGCTGCAGGAGAATGGCAAGCGATGGCGAGAACGACGCTCTCGTTTCCACATGTGCATTCGTTGGTGGCTTCCCGCCCAATATAGCCAAGATGAGCAGGAGGCACAAAAGGTAGCTTCTGGCTCATTTAGGAAGTGGTCGACTCTAGCGACCACAAGAAGGCGTCGGTGAGGAGTCCCGAGGTTTGCGAAGGGGTGTGCTGCCTTGCAGCCCTCTGCATAGAGGCTCCTGGGCTCTTTGCCCCCCCGAACCCCCCCTAACCCCCCCTTCGCGAGGGCTCCATCAAACCCTAACATGTGGCGAGTGAGACACCACGCCGTGCACGCCTGCCCAGCTTCTAGATCGGGGACGGCACAGCAACGCTTGCGGAGCAGTGCAACCCTAGAGGCTGCAGGTCGTATTCCCCGAAAATCGACCACCGTTCAACCACTGGGCTCGATTGGCTGTCGCGGGCGCGCGGGTGGCAGACCCGCCGACCAACCAGTGCGCCCAGCAGCCACTTCCAAGCCCCGGATCGGAATGCCCTGGTCTGCGCCGCCGGCCAATCGCGCCACAGATATGCCCTAGCTTGGATAGTGGAGTCCTCCGAAATTCACGGCGGCGACGGCTACTGGCCGATTTACAGCCAATGCCGGGCCCCGGATGACGGGTTGGTGATATTGGCGAGTGACGGCTGTGCGACGACTGGTGAACCACAAGGGCGAGCACGCACTGCCGCCACTGATACGTCCAGATGGCCCTGGCCTCGCTAGTCCCCCCAGCTCTGCTCATATCCCGCACCGCGGCGAGCGCACCACACACACTGCCTACGCAGACCTGCCCAGCATCTCTCCCCCCCCGGGCGCGCACCTCGCCCGTCCCAATACCAAGAGCCAGCGCCCCTGCAGAAGTGCTGACACCCCGCCATGTGGAAAGGGGGGGGAGGGGCGACGGGCAGCTCCCTCGAAGATACGGGGCCCTCGATGGGACTGCACTCGGCCCGCCTGGGTCCAGCCCACCCTCCCGTGCCCTAGTGCACCATCATACGATCGCTCCCGTGTCCACCCTCCCCTCGCGTCTGTCTTTCTTTTATTCCCTTGTCCTCCCCCAGATCTCTGAGAGCGTCATGCTCTCCTCTCCCGGTCAGGTACTGTACATCCCGCAGGGCCCCCGAGATGGCCATGAGAGCTCTGCTTTGGCTGCTGGTGTCCGGCCTGCTGGCCTCCCTGCCGGCTGCGCAGGCAGCAAGCCCGGACGCCGTCTCGCTGCTGTCGCAGCTCCCGCAATGTGCTGTAAGTCGCGTCCCTGCCTGCTCCCCCGGCCTGTGCCCGGCCGTGCGCCGGGCCCTGCGGCCATCGTCTATGGAGTCAGATCTGGAAAGTGCTGACGTCCGCCGCAGCTTAGCTGCTTGGTCACCTCGATAGGTTCGTCGAAGTGCCAGCCCACCGACTTCGACTGCGTGTGCCAGAATACTCCGCTTCAAGACGAAATCACGGCATGTGTCCTACAAAACTGCACCCTCAAGCAGGGTCTCTGTAGGTTGCCCGTCGCCGCTTCCCCTCCCCCTCCAGCCAGCCGATGCTGACCAGCACGCTCCGCAGTCACCAAGAACATCACGGAGACCATCTGTGAGGCCCCGATCCGTGACAATGGCCCGCTCAGTTCCAACTGGGCCATCATCCTCGGCTGCGCCTCCGGTTTCTTCGTTGTCCTGCGCTTCGGCTTCAAACTCTGGGCCCGTCTGGCCATCAGCTCGGACGACTGGTGGATCTTAATCACCCTCCTCGCGGGCATTCCCTCCACGGTAGTCGTGGTCCACGGGACGACGGTCAATGGCTTGGGCAAGGACATCTGGACAGTCCCGTTCGACAGCATCACCAAGTTCGGCTTCTTCTTCTACATCCTCGAGCTCCTATACTTCATCCAGATTACAGTCCTCAAGATGTCGCTCATGTTCTTCTTCCTGCGCATCTTCCCTTCCCCGCCTGTCCGGAGGCTGCTGTGGGGTACCGTGGCCTTCAATGTCGTATACTGCCTTTCATTCGTCCTCATCGGCATCTTCCAGTGTCGCCCCATCGACTTCTACTGGACCAAGTGGGATGGCGAGCACGAGGGTACCTGCCTAAACATCAACGCCCTAGTCTGGAGCAACGCTGCCGTCTCTATTGCCCTGGACGTGTGGATGCTGGCGATCCCCCTATGGCAGCTCCATGGGTTGAACCTACAGTGGAAGAAGAAGGTCGGGGTCGGCCTCATGTTCTGCGTCGGTACCTTGTATGTTTGGCCATGATCCACACATCCTAAAAGCTGTACTAACCTCGGCCCCACAGCGTCACCGTCATGAGTGTCCTTCGTCTCCAATCGCTTGTCACGTTCGCCAACTCGATGAACCCAACCTGGGATCAGTTTGGCGCATCGTTCTGGACCGTCATCGAGCTCAACGTCGGGATCATCTGCACTTGCATGCCCACGCTGCGCCTCATCCTCGTGCGCATGTTCCCGGTCCTCGGCGCCAACTCCAGGAACGGCTATTACAACAACACCGACAACAATGCTCGGTCTGGCGGTCACAGCCGAGGCCATACGGCAGAGGAGCCCAAGGGAACTCCTACATCCTCCAAGATAGGATCTATCACCTATCAAAAGTCCTACTCTGTGCGCTTCGACGACAGCGAGGGCGACCAGGCTGCCTTGGTGCAGATGCACGACCTGGAATCCCAAAAGCAGACGCCGCCAATACGGTACGGTCAGGCGATATAGGTGATGGTGTTTGGTCCTTTTCTCTTCTCCTTTCCTTGGATCCTTGGATTAATAGCATAATAAGCGCTGGATGTACGTGCGCTGGTGCCGTCCGCGTTTTGAGCGACGCAACCATGTAAGGCGGTGGCCTTTGGGCGCAACCGCCGTGGCCCTCGACGGCCACAGGACGAAATTTTCCTTTCCCTATAAGGAGTAAGTGTAAGGCTACAGTGAGAGAGCCCCACGGCCTCGGGACTAGACGAACTTCGGCGGGTCCCGCATGTATCTCACGGTTTCATTGTCGTTACCACCTTGCCTATTGAGTCTATATACCCATATCTCTCTTGTCTATTCGCCACATGTAGTGCTAGTCAATGAATGCTGCCATTTCCCTTCCGTGTTAGTCTAGAGTGCCTTGCTGGTAGGGCTACAAACAGTGGATAAGCTGAGTTCAGTCGTAGCGTGAGATGGAATATTGATCTTTAGCGTTCGGTGTCCTTGTGTCGTAAACCTGACGTAGCTACCAGTCATTACTTAGGCTAAGTGTGGGTATTATTGAATGCGTAGCTATAGGTCCCGGCAGTACTAATGTTCTGACGGCTAAACGTCTCCTATACTATCCTCTGGTGAGAGAATAGTGGTCTATAGGAGATTATGTCTTAGATATGTGAGATGTACTACCAGGTTCTTTACTACAAGAAAATGTATCGAAACCTAGGCAAGAGATCTCACTAAGACAGAGGCATTGGTCTTGAAGGATATGATAAAAGGCACTATGAAGTTTGATCCATCACTTCCAACGCCATGTTTTAAGCTCCATACCCAGTTCTCGAACTAGGCCGGCCATGGTGAGGGTATCTCGTGCGACACGGATATCTAGCTAGTTCACCTACACAAATCGGTCTGTTAACAAGTCAGTTCCTTGATTTGTAAATATCGAGACAAGCAAGGGAATGTTGACGAAGCAGGAAAGCCTCCCAGGATATAAGCCGGAATAAATAGCGGCACCCATCATACTTCGTTTTTGCTTGCTACATCGGTGGTACTGTTTATAGGAATCTAACCGCAATAGCAAGATAGGTCCGTACAGTTCCTGTGCCATTTCGAGCCTTAGTGTCGTTAGTGGCGAGGATCGAGTAGTTTGTACAAGCCCTCGCTCGCCTTGTTCACAAACAAATGCCTGCCATGTGTTTGTTGTAAAACAGATGGACATTGGCTCTAGAGGTAAAATTGACAGGAGATACTCAAAAGGGGGTGCCGCCTCCTCATTATAAACGCTAGGTAAATAGACAGTGATCTGGGTTGAATATGTATTGCAGATTTTGGTATCACCCATGGCTTCTCGATACCTTCCCGCGTACTTTAGGTAATCTTGGGCATAGTGCAATCAGTAGAGACTTTTGAAACTACAGGTAGCATGTTTCTCCTAGGCTACGTACAGGGCCTGGATGGGTGAAAGGCTGCACACTCTATCGGGGCCTCTAGCCCTGCATCTGTAAGGACTAATGCCTAAATCTGGGTCACGAAATGTGGCATAGGTAATTCTCTGTATGTTATATTGCGTCTGAGGTACCGGAAATTGTCGCGGGAATACTTCTGTAAGTACTTAGAAGTTTCTAATGCGCCATTGGCTTTATGTGTGGGCGGAATGATGCCTTGTTTCCTATCACTTAGGCTCTCTGAGCAGCATGTATAGATCATAGCCTGGTCCACATTGACGATAACAGTTGTAAATACCGTACACTCTCAAGAGGCTAAGATTGAGCTCCTCCCACCTTCATAAGGTGATCTCAGCTTCCTCGAGTACCGCGAAATTGGCAGAGCCCTAGGCTCGTTGAGCTTGGCAGAGAATTCGCAAAATGACAACCGCGGTCTATTAGGACCATAAATAATCCAACCCTATTACGGTTATATATGTGTTACATCATCTGTGGCAGAATATCAGTCGCAAAACTCTGAAAAGCCAGCAACGGAGGACTCGAGGGCTACTCGATTCGCAATAGCGCGGCTGGCTGGCAACCAGGTCCATGACCCTGCTATGTTTACGAAAAACGCAAGATGACTGGTGAGAAGAAACACACGCGCATTTTACTGCACTTGTGCTCACCTCCACTTGCGTTCCTTGGGTACCATCCGCATGTAGGTACCACAGGCAGGGGTCTTTCACTCCCCAGGTTACGGTATCGTCCCGTCTGGGCCCACGTGGATCTTGCAGGAACCCAAGACTTGGCACGAAACGCTATCTGACCTACATGGAATCCCATAGGTGGATCGTTGAGCTCTCACGGTTCGAAGGAGATCGGTTCTTGAGTCTACGAAACCCCCGATACCTACGATCCTCGTAGTCAAGTATCGAGGAGAGACCATACCATCAACATTGCACTACGATGAAGCGTGACAGCCGGCTTGGAGCACGTGCTGACGTTGATACTGACTTGGCGGTGATTGCAAGCACCGATCTACGTAAGGATGCCCAGGTCACCGTGCTTTTAAAAGGCTCCTAGTGACCCATATCGATGATGTCGATCGAAGTTCACGGATATTATGCTCATCAAAGAATTGCTAGCTTCCAATGACCACAAGAGCATGGAAGGCGACTGAAGGAAGGTTGTTACTGAGGTGGAGAAGCGGAGAGGGATGGAGGTATTCCGTCGCCAAGGGAGACCCGTTCTGCAATCCTTCCTCGCCGGTAGCTATATATGCGGCCAGAGAAGCGCGGAACAAGCTATGGATCATGGCACGTTGCACGGTCCCTCGCTTACGATGCGGACGCAAGACAAGAAAGCCTACTCCTTGGAGCTGGCAAGGGGGCACAGGCCGTCCATGCGGGGCGAGGTATAGAAGCGTGCTTGTTGCTGAGTCGGCTGCTCACTTGTCTAGTGGGTGGCCGAGATCAAAGACTAAGACGAGGTTTTGTCCGGAAATAACCCGCAGCTAGATGCTTAGTTGATGGGAGTGATGTCGCCGCCGTCCAGCAAACACGTGGATGCAGAACGCCGTACCAGCTCTTGCTCGCTCGCTAGTCTCTAGCTCTCAAATGGTGTCTCCAAGTTGGGACTGCGGCCGAGCATGGTGCGGCGGCGAACTCATCTTGCCATGCTAGTCGGGTTGACGAGTTTAGAAAAAAGACGGACGGGTCAGTTATTGTCTGCAGCAAGCAAGGTCATTGCCAGGCTTTCTCGGTCTGGTAAGCCCGCGAAAGACGAGAATCGCGGGCCATCCGCGCACGTGCGACGATTGTGAGCAGCAGCAGGGGTTGAGGCCCACCGGCTCTCCATATATTGGTTAGCCTCCAGGGGGTTCTAAAATGGGCAGGTTTATGGAGCCCGTACAGATACTAGTTGACCCAGCAGCCTGGCTGGTCGGCGAGGCTCACAATCCCGCGCGCCAATGCTCATTGCCGTTGCACCCCACGTGCACTACTCGCAGCTGCAACCACCTTCCGGGTTCGGGCACTAGCCGCAACTGCACCGCAACGCTCACCGAAGCTCTTGCATTGTGTCGATTGCTTGGCTACGGGTGCCTCCCGCTGCAGCGACCGTTGCGCGCTATCGGAAATGGCGTCTCGTGCCTGGGCCGCGCCGGCACCGTGGAAGCGACAGCTGGGGGGGGGGGGGAGGGGGGCTGGTCCGTCTGGCGTCGGTTTTTCGTCGTCGAAGCTTTTGCGCCACGAGAGCTGGAAGTACTTGCCGAACTATCCGGGAAAGCCAAGTCACGTCTTGGCCTCTTGGCCTCTGGGGGATCGGCCCTGGCGGCTGGGCGCCCAGCGCCCTCCACGTCATGGTGAGAGCCTCATAGCTTGGCTTGCCGGCGGACGTTGCGCGACCAAAAAGCCGTTGACGAAACGGCTCTGCTACTCTACTAGGCCTCCAGAGCGCAAGAGTGTTGCACAGCCAATCTACGCACCGGTCGGGGGCGGGAGGCGGCAGGAGGCGAGGGAACACGCCTCGTCTCGCTTGGTACTGTTATTGTTCCGCCGAAGCGACTCGGGGCGCCAGGAAGGATAGCCCAGCGAGAATGCTCTGATCCAGCGTCATTTCCCCGTCCAGGCAAGCCGGAGCTGCTGCGTAGCACCTCCCTTGGTTGGTGGGCTGCATCCCGGCATCCATCTGCCCCGCAGCACGCAAGGACAATTTGTGGTTGCGGCCAATCATACTCGGGGGATTACCACGTTGCGACCTCAACGTGCCTGCTGTCGATCCTAGGCCCTTCTTTTTTTCTCTCACCCTCGGTGCGCATCGCGCTGCAGCTATCCGACCGAGAGACCAACTGGGCGGCCAGCCCCACCCACGCGTGCAACGGGAGGCACATATGAAGACGATGCCACCCTGCGTCCTCGCCGATCCCGAGTGTTCGTCACGGTGGTCGCCAGCTCTCTCCCTCCTCCGACGACAGGACAGTTTCCGACGAATTGTCCCTCAATTCCCTCGCCATGCAGGCTAAGCTCTTCGGTCTCCTCGCTGCGGCGGGCGTTGCCGTCGCCCAGACCCAGTACACCGCGACTGCCACCTCGGACGTCGAGGCTGCTCGTGCCACCGCCAAGTCCCGCAGCCCGGTCTCGCACGTCAAGGGCAAGGCCTTCGACCGCCTGGCCATCATCTGGCTCGAGAACACCGACTACGACCTGGCCGCCGGCGATGGTATGTACCTGCGCCAATGGCCGCCTGGCCTCCCTTGTTTCGCTCCCGGCAACAGAGGAAGAACAAAAACATGCTAACCAGACCGTCCCGTGCATAGCGAACCTCCAGTTCTTCGCCAAGCAGGGCATCAGCCTGACCAGCCACTATGCCGTTACCCACCCTTCCGAGCCCAACTACATTGCGGCCATCGGCGGTGACTACTTCGGCATGAACAACGACAACTTGTGGTTCGTCGACAAGAACGTCTCGACCATCATTGACCTGCTCGAGGCCAAGGGCATCAGCTGGGGCGAGTACCAGGAGGACCAGCCGTGAGTGCCAATTTCTCCCCTTGCGCCATTGGCGCTAGCAAGCTGCACACTGACTCTATACTCCAGCTACTCCGGCTTCGAGGGCTTCGCCTGGGTCAACGAGAAGACGGGCGCGAACGACTACGTCCGCAAGCACAACCCCGCCATCATCTACGACTCGGTCACTGTCAACCAGGACCGCGTCGCCCAGGTTAAGAACCTGACCATGTTCTACCAGGACCTCGAGAACGAGACCCTTCCCCAGTGGATGTTCATCACCCCCAACATGACCAGCGACGGCCATGACACCTCGGTCACCGTCGCCGGCACCTGGACCCGCACCTTCCTCGAGCCCCTCCTCGAGGACAAGCGATTCATGAACAACACCCTGGTCCTCATCACCTTCGATGAGAACAGCACCTACGCCAAGCAGAACAAGATCGTCGCCATCCTGGTCGGTGATGCCATCCCGGAGCACCTTAAGGGCACCACCGACGACAACTTCTACAACCACTACTCCGAGATCGCCTCGGTTGAGGCTAACTGGGACTTGCACACTCTCGGCCGTTGGGATGTCGGTGCCAACGTCTGGTCGATCGTCGCCAACAAGACCGGCGATGTCATCCGCCCCTGGAGTGGTGATATTCCCCTTTCGGCCATGTTCTGGAACCAGAGCTACCACGGTGTGTTCCACACCACCCCCGCCGCCGGCAGCATCGAGTACCCCAAGCCCAACCTGTGCATCAAGCGCAGCGGCCGTACCATCTCGCCCATTGTCGGCAAGCAGTGGAAGGGCAGCAAGAACCCCCAGTACTACGAGGACAAGATCGAGATCCCTGATGGTCTCCACCCCCCTGCGGGTTATGCCGTTCCCTCCTCGTAAGCCTAATCGGCTTTGCTGGGTCTGCCCGGCAAGGGGGGCACACGTCTCACCTCGCCGGCCGCTCCACCGGCATCCGGGGCCTGCCGTGCATCATCAGAGGAAAATCACAGCCATACATAGACTTTAAGTTCTAATACATATTTTGATGATTTACGAATACCAATCATAGCTTATAACCAGTGCTTTAGTGAATGTTATACTCTTGATGCTTTGGGTGACTAGGTAGGTATCGATTCCAGCTTATTTCCGATGTTTCACAGATTATCTGCTTCTGGTGTTTTGGTAGTTGCACGGAGGCCAATTAGAGTCTACTTCCGACGGCAGAGCCAACAGGGCTCCCATCCCATCAGCGCTATCTTGGCGCCGGCCGACGACCGAAAGTTCCACCAGATTGCGGGGTCCAATGTTGTAACGAGGCATCGACCCGCCGACCAGATGTCTCTTCAGATTGACAAAAGTCCTTTCAAATGGCTGTCGCTTGACGGACGCTGATAACCCAGCGGCTGCCCGTTCCCGGCGCGCTCAACCCACAGCAACGCAAGTATACATATGCCCTTCGCAAGCGACGATCCGGTATACGAATTGGAGATCTGCACATCCCGGAGGGTGTCATCTATACTATACTCTTAGTCAGACGAACAGACCTTTTGCCGCTTGAGGGGATCCCCACACTACCCCAGGGTGCGATTTAAAGTGAAACCACGCCCGTATCTTGTCTCTCGACTTTCCGGTCCTCCATCAAAGTACGAGTCGCATCTTCCTTTTGACGGCCCAGGTCAATTGAGTCCTTCACCATGCCTCAAAAGTCGCGCTGGACGGTGCCCATCCCGGGCGTTTCCCTTCCCACCTTCTTATTCGGCCCGCCGGGGTCACCACTCCCCGACGGCCTGGCTTACGCAGACCCGGATTCTCCGTCGGTACTGTCCATGACCTGGTATGACTTGCGTCTCTGGTGCCAGCGACTCGCCGCCGGACTCCTCGCCGCAGGGCTCCAGGAAGACGACCGTGTGGTGATCTTCGCCGGCAACAACATCTTCTACCCCGTCCTACACACAGGCGTCATGATGGCGGGCGGCATCTACAGCACTGCGAACCCGCATTACGTGCCCCGGGAACTCGCCTACCAGCTCGGTATCACTAAACCTCGGTTCGTGATTGCTAGTCGCGCGACCCTGGCGGTCGCGTTGGAGGCCGCCGCCATGGCTGAGCTCCCTAGAGACAGCGTGTTTGTGCTGGACGACGCACCCCTCGAGAAGGAGGGAGGCGGCGAAGATGTGGTGGTGGGCGGGGCTGTGACTAGGCACTGGAAGGCATTGCTGGCTAACAAGGAGGTCGGGGAGAATTTTGTGTGGCGGGAGCTCACTCTCGAGGAGTCGAAGGCGAAGACGGCGGCGCTCATGTTCTCCTCTGGGTACGCTTGCGCGGTTCTTCGGACTTGCTTGGTGCCCAGCTGACAGGATTTCCAGGACTACTGGCCTGCCGAAAGGTATAGGGCTGTCCCATCACAGCCTCATCGCCGATGCCATTCAGGTTAGCCACGTCTTGAGCCTTGACCCGAAGCTCCGGACCGCCGAGCAATCGGCCAAGCACTCACGATGGCTGTGCGTCATTCCGCTGTACCACGGGCTCGGATTGATCCTGTTCGTCCACCTCTCGACCGTGCGCCGGCTGCCGACGTACATCATGAAGCAGTATGAGATCAACCGCATGATGTCACATATCCAGACCTTCCGCATCACGGAGCTTCAGGTCGTACCGCCCATCATCATTGCCGTGACGAAGCATCCCAAGGTACGGGATGGGACTTATGACATTAGCAGCTTGAACAGGACTCTCTCGTGCGCAGCGCCGCTGGGTGCCGAGGTCACGGTGCAATACGAGAGCCTCTGGCCGGCGGGGCACATGAATGTGCAACAAGGACTTGCGATGTCGGAGTACGCCTCTCCTCTCCTTTCCCTCTGAAGTGTGTCTTGGACTGACTGAGTCGCAGAACTGGGGGCATGACGCTCTACTGGGACCCCACCCTCAAGGCCCCGCCAGGTTCGGTGGGAGAGCCGATGCCCAACGTCGAGGTAATGCTCGCCGACGACGACGGCAAGGAAGTTGCGAAGGGAGAGAGAGGCGAGATCTGGATCAGAGCCCCTAATTGCATGAAGGGCTACTGGAACAACCCCAAGGCCACGGCCGAGACGATCACCCCCGATGGATGGCTGATGACGGGCGACATCGGGTGCCAGGACGAGCAAGGCTGGTATTACGTCGTGGACAGGAAGAAGGCAAGCACGCTTGGCATCGCGGCTCTCGACACCACCGAGACGGAGCTAACCCCTCACAGGAGCTCATCAAAGTGAAAGGCATCCAGGTCGCACCGGCAGAGCTTGAGGCCATCTTGTTGGATCACCCTAATGTCCAGGACGCCGCGGTTATCGGCGTGACGACAAAGTGGTATGGAAGCTAGGCGCCATTTCTTTGTTGCCGAACTGACTTCGTATTAGGGGCGAGGAAGAGGAAGTGCCTCTCGCTTATATCGTCTCAAAGCCGGGGGTGACACTGAAAGAACAGGACATCAAGCAGTGGATGGATGGCAAGGTCTCATCCGTCAAGAAGCTCGCCGGGGGCGTCATCTTCACCGACGCGATCCCCAAGGCCCCGGTACGTATACACGCGTCCCAGGTGATTCCCCGTGCGTTGGAGCACTGCTGACCCTCTCGTTAGTCTGGCAAGATCCTGAGGAGACTGCTTCGGGAAGACTTCAAGAGCAGGGCGAAAGCCTCGCGCCTCTGAAGACCCTGCACTCAGCCCGACGCGTGTATCATAGCAAATGTAAGCCATATGTCTCACGGCCAACAAATTTATGACCCTATTTTCAAGGGAAGACCTTGATTCTTTGTTTTTTCTCTTTTCCCTTCCTGCTTCGCACACATGAGTGAGGTAAGCCGGACGGCGATTTTGGTGCTGGCGGAAATTATGCAGGACGGCAAGCCACTGGCGCTAGCTCTCGGGATTTAGAAAGGGGCTTGATATATATATACACTTGGCTCTCGCTCCAAGGTAGGTTAGTGGTTATAGCTAACTACCTTCATTTCCCAAATGCCGTGCGACAGGCGCCCATATTTGGTGTACGGAGTATTCGCCCGGTCTCGCAGAACTGCCGCTTTGGACGATAAAAGTGGGTCTGACCAAGAAATTTCATTCACTGGAGGTTTAAGCATAGGCACAATTAGGGAAACCACCGACACGGGTACTAAGCTTGGCCTTGTTAACTCGATATGATGATCCTTTGGACACCCCAGGACAGCAGCCGGAGCTCTATCGAAGAACCGTTTCCTCATTGGCG
The DNA here is from genome assembly GCA_021432635.1 of Thozetella sp. PMI_491. Classification (NCBI taxonomy): domain Eukaryota; kingdom Fungi; phylum Ascomycota; class Sordariomycetes; order Chaetosphaeriales; family Chaetosphaeriaceae; genus Thozetella; species Thozetella sp. PMI_491. The sequence goes on along the minus strand of MU270066.1, from coordinate 265,930 downwards.
AAGAACACCAAGGGCGTCGTGTCGAGGCGGCAAAATGGACGCCACAAGTCGCAGTCTGGAACTCCAGATCGGCCGTTGATGTGCCAAAAGTAGACCTGCCCCCCGGCCGCCTGTTCGCCACCGAAGCCTCGAAACACTGCTGGAGTAATTGCGCTGCATGCCTTCGCAGCGCTCGCCGCTTGGCCGCTGCGGGCTTCGTGGGATTTGCAATTGCCAAGCGTCGCGGCCTTACTGGAGCCGAAATTTGGTGTCCGAGGCGGCGAGGCTCGGCTGCTCCCCTGACGCCTGCCTCACTGAGAAGGACCCAAGCGCGTAGATTACTTTTCATTTTTCTATGCCTCGCGGCTGCTACACCAGGACGCGAAGTCGGAGATGCGACGGCGGCAAAAGGGTGTGGGCACCACGCTCGTGATGGGCCGAGCGCTCAGCGCGGCGTGATTACCCCCGACTGGCATTCAGCTGGGCCAATTACCACCTAGCCCGCCTGGTGGCTCAGCTCCTTCTTGGCGGCCCTGGACACACCAACTATCGGAAAATGCTGTGAAACCCATGGCAATATACTTAGCCCACAGGGCTGGAGATAAAGATGGGGACATGCAC
>MU270066.1:253879-265245 GCA_021432635.1 Thozetella sp. PMI_491 | reverse complement strand
GGGGGGGGGGGGGGGGCAGAAGCGAGGAGAGGGTTATTATCACAGTTCAGCCGCTCGCCACCGCACCGGGACCTGCGTCGCTCTCTCCCCCGGCCTCGCAAATCTTCAACCCCACGACCACGTCCGGCGGTTCTTTTCCCGCCGTCCCCCGTCGCTCATTTCTTGCATCGAAAGCCTCCGCGAGAGCTTTCGTCCGCATACCTGCCTAGTCTTCTGAGCGGCCTTGGGCTACTCGCCAAACAGGGAGCAAGATGAGCGGAGGGCCTCCTCCCCAGAACCAGCAGCACAATGCTGGGTACAACTCCAACCAATCCCACTATACCCTCGCTCCGGCCGGGCCACCACAGCCGGTCGGCTCTCCGCCGCCTACCTATGTCTCGGCGCAGAACAACCAAGGCCCGTTCCAGCCGGCGCCGGTGGGACAGCAGCACTATGGCCAGCCGCAACAGATCCCTATGAGCCCAATCCAGCCCGCGGGCCAGCCCATGTACACGCAGTCGCCCGGCGCGCAGGCCGGCTACTACCCCGCGGACGCGAAGGCCCCGGTCGCGTACGTGACGCCCCAGCAGACAGGCCAGCCCATGTACGTGCTCGCGCCCCAGGCCACCGGCGTCGACCAGTACGGCCAGCCGATCTACGCATCATACGTAGCGGCCCCGCAGCCAGCAATGAGTAGGGGCATGCAGCAGCAGCCACCGACGCAGGTGGTCACCACGACAGTCGTCAAAGGGTCAAGCGCTGGGGGAGCCGCAGCGGGAGGGTGTGCCGGCGGGTGCTGTGGTGCGCTGGCCGGTTGCTGCGCTGCTTGCTGCTGCTGCTGCACGGTGATGTAGGGCAGCTTTGCGGGCTAGGCGAGGATGCCGGGTCGTGAACGCGAGCCGATGAGGGGATGCTCTGAGTGGGAGAAGCACGTCGGATGGGGGACCCGCTAGGCTTGGAGAATGGGTTCTAATTCTCCCTTGTCCATTTCGTTCGGGCTTTCTGACGAGATAGATATATCCCCTGGGCTGGGTTAGGGACATTAATGAGTGGGTTCTGGCTGCACGCGGTGGGCGGAAGGGTTATGTGTCTACCGACGAACAAACGTGCAGTCGACCACCGGGCGCTAGATGATCACGGAGTATATATGGGTATCGGAATCGGACACTCTATCTGACATTTTGAAGGCCCCATGAACTTTGGGCCCTGGTTCCACATATCTCCCTCGGTGATCGCTGATTTAGGCAAGCAATCTTGGCTTTTCTTCCTACCGCCTGGGCTCGGGCTACACCGGGATATCTCTCTCCCTCCAGCTCGATTCTCTTAGAGCTTGGCCGACTCCTTCCATCCAGCGTCCTCGGCGATCATCTCGGCGCACCGCTCGGCAACGCCCAGGACCGTCAGCATCGGGTTGATGGTAGGGATGGTCGGGAACACGCCGGCATCGCAGATGCGGACCTTGCGCAGGCTGCGCAGCTTCAGGCGCTCGTCGACCACGGCTAGCGCGTCGTTGGCGACGTCGCCCATCTTGGTGGTGCCCGCCGGGTGGTAGACGGTGTGCGCTACGCGGCGGGCATACTCGCTGATATCCTCGTCGGTCTGCACCTCGGGGCCCGGTGCGACCTCGCGCTTGATCCAGTGCTTGAAGGGCTCCTGCTCGGCCACTTTGCGGGCCGCGCGCATGCCGAACACCAGGGTCGCGGCGTCGTAGCCCTCCGGGTCTGTGAAGTAGCGGAAGTCGAGCGCCGGCTTGGCTTTGGGATCCTTGGACGTCAGGTACAGCCGTCCCTTGGACCGCGGGCGCGGGATGTTGGGCGTCATGCAAAAGGCGTAGCCGTCCTCGGGCGCGTCGTAGCCGAGCCGCGCCGTGTTGAGCGTGAAGGGGATCTGGTAGCAGTGCATCATGACATCGGCGATGTCACCGTCCGGCAGGCCCGCTGGGTTATTGGGGGCCTTGACGCCGGCGGCGTTGGGCCGCTCCCGCCGAAGGAAGATGCCGGCGTCCGAGTCCATGGTGGTCTGGTTGGGCGGCACCGGCTTGTGAAGCTCCCACATGATGATGCTCTCTGGGTGGTCAACCAGATTCTCTCCGACACCAGGGATGTCCCGCACGACGGGAATGTCGAGGGAAGTCAGTTGATCCCTGGGCCCCAGTCCGGAGAGCAGGAGCAGGCGCGGCGTGTCGACGGCACCGGCGCACAAGATCGTCTCGGTGCGGGCACTGACGATCCGCGGTGACCCGTCCTTGAGCACCACGTTGACGCCCGTCACGTCGTCGCCGCGCACGTTGACCTTGGCTACGTGAGCCTCGGTCAGAATGGTCAGGTTGGGCCGGTGCTCCTCGCCGCGCAGAATTGGATGGATGTAGGCCACTGACGCGCTAGAGCGCTTGCCATCGTCTGGGTTGTAGCTAACCGAGAAGAAGCCCACGCCCTGCTTCAGCGACCCTGTCTCCTGAATGTGCTGGTTAAAGTCCGTCAGCACAGGAATGTCCAGTGCGCTGCTACAGGCCTGCACCCAATCCTGGCACAGCTGGTTGCGATGACGGGGGTGCACAGGCTGCACTGTGTTCCGGAGCCGGTCCAGCACCCGCATCATGGTCTCGAACGTCCAGCCCTTGGCCCCGAGGGACTGCCAGATCTGGAGATCGTACGCAAATGGCCGGAACGAGATGAGGGTGTTGTGCGAGGAGCACCCGCCCAGCACCTTGGCTCGCGAGTGACGGATGTGTGAGTTGCCTTTTTACATTGGTCTGGTCAGCGGCTGGTGCTTCTCGGCAGGGGAAACAGGGGCGGATATTGTGAGAAATCTTCACGTTCCGGTGTGTTCTTACCCATTGGCTGCTCTGTTGTGCCGTAGTCGTAGTCCAGCTCTCCGCCGAGCAAGGACAGCCATTGGCGCAGGTCTAGGACCCGGTTGTCCATGAAGTCGCTCGGGCCGGCCTCGATAAGCAAGACACGCTTCTGCGGGAGGTACTCGGCTAGCCGGGAAGCGATAACGCACCCGGCCGTGCCGCCGCCGACGATGACATAGTCGTAGCGGTCAACCTCGGCCGGAGGGAGGTAGGTGGTAGTCATGGTGCCGTGGTAGGGCTGGTTCCGAGGAGGAATGCAAAGCTGGCCACGAAGGTCTGTACTCGGGGTGTACCTACTCTAGGAAGTCGGGCACGCGAGCACTCGTTAACTGAATGCACCTGTTCCTGCCAGAATCGTTCCAAGTTCCTGATCGACAGGGCCAATCTAGCGGTCCAGTCATCCGCGGCAACGGCCGGCCGGGGCGGACGGCTTTTTTGTAAGGCGAGCAAAAGATGCGTAGGGGTCCAGGCCAAGGCTTGGGACGAAAGCTACCTTGCTACCTTACACAACGTGCCGCCGTTACCCCCCCACCGCCTCGAGCTCGGAATGGCGATCTCTTATCGGGCGGACCCTCTGCAAGCACCATCCCTGAGGAACAAAGCCCCGCGCCCCGAGTGAGACCCTGATAGCCGTTATCCGCCCTCTGCAGGACACCCAAGTCATGCCCGGCCTCTCGTAGCTCGTATTGGTCGCACCACCCACCCCAGCCGAGCTTGGCGGCCTGTTGAAAGGCGCCGCTCCTCTCCCAGGCCCCAGGCCCTGCTGCATCATGGCGCGCCGCTGCACCTCCCCCGCCGCGATTGCATCGGCGTGGCCATGATTCGTGCCCCTGCCCGCCCTGCGGAACTGACTCGGGGTAACAGAGCCAAGAGGGGACAAAATTTCCCTCGAGGGGCTCCGCCTGGCCCCAGCCGGTGTCCAACGACGAAGTCTAACGACGCGAGGCCCCCTCGAGGCCCCCTCTGCGGACACCAACAGCATTGCCGGGCGCCGCGACGGGTGGGTCGTCTCGACGTCATCCCGCCTGACGAGCGTTTCTAGCGCTTCTAGCTTGCCCCGCCAGCGTCCTCCTCAAGCCTTGCCACGGCACCTCTCGGCCTTGGTCTGCTATGCGCATTCGAGACAATTACGTACCGCTTTGAGCGCTCGATTCATTTTTCTTACGTGCGATTCCCGTCTGTCTGACCGAGCAGCAAAGAAAGGACCGGGACACATCTGTGTTCGACACTAATTATCTGGCCGACCCCGGCCGCTCCCGCCCTCCTCGGAAACCTTCCCTCGTACGAGCTGCTGCGCTGCCTCCGCCATGGCCGGCCAAGATCGACACGCCTTCTACGGGGGAAAACCCCAGCCGTCGTCCGCAGCTGGCACCTTCCAGTCCATTGACCCTTCCACCGGCCGTCCGCTCGCTACCATCCACACCACCTCGCCCGCCGGTATCGAAGCTGCGATTGCTAGCGCCCGCGCCGCGTTCCCATCATGGTCGCACACGCCGGCCCCGGAGCGGGCGCGGATCCTCCAGCGCGCCGTAGCCCTGCTCCGCGCGCGCAACGACGAGCTAGCGCGCGTCGAGACGCAGGACACGGGGAAGCCATTCTCAGAGACCGGCGCCGTCGACATCGTCACCGGTGCTGATGTGCTCGAGTACTACGCGAACATGGTCGGCTCCAGCGGCCTGAATGGGGAGTCGTTCCCCCTACGCGCGGGCAAGGGCGGCGCCTGGGTGTACACCACCAAAGAGCCGCTGGGCGTGTGCGCAGCCATTGGCGCATGGAACTACCCCATCCAGATCGCGCTGTGGAAATCGGCACCCTGCCTCGCCGCCGGCAACACGCTGGTCTACAAGCCCAGCGAGTTCACCCCCCTGCACGCGCAAAGCCTCGCCGAGATCTACCGCGAGGCTGGCCTCCCCGACGGTGTATTCAACGTGGTGTACGGCGCGGGCGAGGTTGGCGCTGCGCTCTCTGCGCACAAGGACATCGCCAAGGTCAGCTTCACGGGCCAGGTCAGCACTGGACGCAAGGTCGCCGGCCAAGCGGCCGGTGGCCTCAAGTATGTGACGATGGAGCTTGGCGGCAAGAGCCCGCTCATCGTGCTGCCAGATGCGGACGTGGAACAGGCCGTCGACGGGGCCATGATGGCAAACTTTTACAGCTCCGGCCAGGTGTGCACGAACGGGACGCGGGTTTTTGTGCCCGCCAGCATGAAGGCAGAGTTCGAAAAGACGGTGCTCGAGAAGATCAAGTTCGTCCGGGCGGGCGACCTCTTCGATCCTGCAACAAATTTTGGGCCATTGAGCAGCAAGGTCCATCACCAAAAGGTCGAAGCATACATCCGGCACGGGGTTGAAAAGGACCAGGCTAGGTTGCTGGCTGGCGGCGTGGGTCAGCCAGATGGTGTTCCCACCCAACTGAGGCAGGGCTACTGGATCAAGCCGACGGTATTTACTGACTGCCGGGACGACATGAGAATCGTGAAGGAGGAGATCTTCGGGCCCGTCATGTGCATTCTTGCGTACGATACCGTCGAAGAAGCGGTGCAACGGGCCAACACTACCGAGCTCGGCCTCGCTGCGGGAGTGTTCGGAAAGGATCTGAACAAGTGCCACGAGGTGATTTCCCAGCTCGAGGCGGGTATCACATGGATCAATTCGTGGGGCGAGTCGCCCGCCGAGATGGCGGTGGGAGGCTGGAAGCAGAGCGGTCTGGGAGTCGAGAACGGGCGGCGTGGACTCGAGGTTTGGGTCCGAAACCGCAGCACGCTGGTCGAAATGGCGGGCACCGTGCCAACCGTCTTTTCGAAGTTGTAACGCTATTGACGGGCACGAGATTGTCCGCTAGAAGCCATAAAAACATTCACCAGGTCGTCATGGTCTAGAGGCAGAGCTGTGACCGCGGCTATTCATACCCAATCTTCACGACCGTGTTCGGTGCTTTTTCAGTATGTCAGCTTGTTCGGCCTACCCTTGTCCTGCCTATATGATTCTAGAACTCGATGCACAAGTTTGACAGACATGAAAGCTTCTCGCAGCTTTGTTATCGCCGATGATATGTCATCGAGGAATCAGAGGCGAACTGGTTCTCGAGCAACAAGTTTCTTGGTTTTCGTGTCGCTTGAATACACTACCACCTAAAAGTCTACCTAGTATCTAGGCCCTTGACTATTCATAACGAGACAGGGAGAGTTCGCCTAGCTCGACTCGCGATCACCTTTCTTCTTCCTCACCATTGCTACGAGAGGCGATGTCTGTTCCACATCGCCTTGGACAACATAGCCAACACTCTCATACAAGGACTTTGCATCCCTCTCTGAATCGAGGTACAAGATGTAGTTCATGTCATCGGCGAGCTTACTCCCTAGCTGGAGCAGTGTTGTGCCGTGCCCCTTCTTCCGGTGGCCATCCATTGTGGCTATGATCTCCAGGTCTGCTTCCAGCATTAGCTTCCCGCCGCGAGTCCATCAGACCTGAGCGAGTTATTGCTATTCACTTACAAATGTGCTCCTGCTCCTTCATGACCTCATGATGCTGATTGGCCATGCCTTCAAAGAATTCCTCTAGCTTGGCATCGTCCATGCCGACCCTGGTCGTGGGCCATCGCTTACGCCACGACCAGGCACCACCATCTTCTGGTCGGACAATCCAGAAGATTATGGAGGAAATGGGGATACCTACTTCATTGTTAGACTGCAGTGCAATCAGGGTTTCATTGTGGGGTGGATGTTACCGTCGCTGCCGCGGATCACGAATACCTTGGACTGCTGCTGGCCGGGCTCCGACTTGATGAATCCCTCATAAGCCTGCCGGATATACTCGCGGCCTTCTGGCGTTGGCGGGAAGATATCGGCGAAAAAATCGTCGTTGAATCCAGAGTAGAATATGTCTACCAGTGCGGGGAGGTCTGCTAGCGTGGCGGGCTCGGCTGTTTGCGACATTGCTATGCTTCGTGGGTCGGTGAGGTTGGGATGATACAAAAGTAGAGAAAAGGGACAGATTGCACCGAACAGCCTGGAGCTTAGGACTGCCGTCCTTAAGGACCCTTAAGGATACAAAAATGGACAAGGATCCACGCTGAATGCTTATCCGCTTCTTGGCGGTCAAGCGACGGAAGAGGCGACATCCCGAACATGCGCTATGCAAAATGTAACATGTTTATGACGCTCGGAAGGATTAAGCGTCGTTTGCCCTCCTCATTCGTACAATCGTTTATGAAGTGGCATCTAGCTAGCACCCCGGTAGGGCTAGATGAGTGCGGGACTTACGTGAGATGGTAGCAAGGGAATCCATGAACGATGCAAACCCTACTAAGGCGGCCGCTAGTTTCTTATTCGGGTTTAGGCGGTTCGAAGTTATGGTCCCTATGGCACGGTCAAAGCAGTCAGCATGGACCCAATACGCATATGGTATCTTGGAACATCGCCAAGCAACGCTATGTAAAATGTCGATAGGCCGCTGCCTTCGAGCCCCAGGTTCTCCTGCCTTCTTTGTTCTTTCCAATAACAGGAACCAAGTCCTCGTTTGCCTCCAAGGAGTTGTCAAGCGTCTGTACTATTTAGTCTGATCTTCACCGTCTACCAGAGCTGTCTCAGCTGATCTTTTCATATTCGCTTTAACAACTGAAGACCAAAAAGAGAAGAATAGCCATATCCTAGCGTGTCTAGGTCGAATCCAAGGTTACAGGTAGAATAGAAATACGAAAAGAATACAAAAAGAGGATGCATGATACTTGAGTTAAAGAACTGGCTCTGCTTGAGTTGTGCGAATCAAGGCTTATAGACATACCCATTTAGTTAAACTATACGACATACTAAGACGTGTCAGAGCGCTATGGGTTCTCTATACTAAGTATTAGGACTGTTGTGTGGCATGCACCTGCTGTTTGGGTAGCTCAGCCAATTGGACTCCATCACTCTCATCTTATATATCAGAAGGATGTGCATAGTCCTCCAACTGATATACCTAGATCTTCATCTAATCTTTCTTAACTATTGTAGAGCCTGGCGAATCCGCTTAATGGCAGGGCTGTGAATGGGCCATGGTTTATTGCATAGGCATGAGTGTGTTACACTCTGCTGCTTGTTGAACTTCGCCGAGAGAATGCTCGATCTCGGGAATTTTAAACCATTGTAGCCCTGTCTGCTAGCTCACATGCTGCTCCAGCTGATTTCTGAGAAAAAGACCACTCTTTTGGGCAATGAGAATTGAAGATAGAAACTACGAATTGTACAACCCACGTGGCTTTGTAGCTGCGCAACTTTAACCCGACTATCTCCATAGCCAGCTCTAGTTCTAGGTGAAGAGACTGTGTTCTACGACACTCCCGGGGTTTGATTCACGGCTAGAGTCTGGAAGGAACCGGGAACACATGCGGCATTTTCGTGGACATGATGACGACTCGCGTAGACGTTCCTGTCTGTCATGGTGGGTGACACAGCTTTCCCTCCTCCAAGGCTAAAATTGCAGTGCTGGTGCCGCTTGCCCATTGCCTGCCTCCTACGCATTCCAGGTCGAGCCCGACACGTGATTGGTATATGATCCAAGGCAGCTGCTGATGCCTAAGATCAGGACGCCTCTTCACCCTGCAACACGTGCTCGTTTTTACCCCTCTTGAGGCATTCGAAGCTCCCTACAAAGCATCTAGCCAAAATTTCAAGCCCGCCCCCTGCCTCAACACGTCGGCGGTACCAAAGAAAATCATGGAAAGCGATGATACTACAACACATGCGTGCCGATACACGAGGAAGAGAAAACGCTCGGTAGAATTGACGCACAGCGACTTCACGGTGGGATGGGTCTGTGCATTACCGAAGGAGCAGACTGCCGCGACGGTCATGCTAGATCAACGATATCCCGACCTCCCAAAACCTCCGAATGATCCGAATACCTATACTCTTGGGGCTGTAGGTGGCCACAATGTCGTTATAGCTTGCCTGCCAAAGGGCAAACTTGGCACGATCTCAGCCGCGACCGTCGCTACTTGGATGGTCTCCACCTTTCCGTCTCTCAAATTTGGCCTTATGGTCGGTATCGGCGGCGGCGTGCCACCTAAGGTTCGACTTGGCGATGTCGTCGTCAGTACTTCTACTGGCCAGTTTCCTGGTGTTGTCCAATGGGACTTCGGCAAAGCGAAAGACGGCGGCCATTTCGAGCGGACCGGGTCGCTGAACAATCCTCCTATGTCGCTGCTCACTGCTCTAACAAAACTAGAGACAGAATACGACATGACCGGATCTAAGATACCGGATTATCTGGAGGAACTAAAGCAGAAGTGGCCGAGACTAGGGCCGAAATACCTGAGGTCCGACTCCCTAGAAGATATATTGTTCAAGGCAGACTACGGCCATGTCAACGAAATTACCGCAGACAACGAAGCTGTTCTGGATTCCGACGAAGACGACGAAAGCTGTCGACTCTGCAACAAATCGCAAGCTATGAAGAGGAAACCCAGGGAATTACGTGTTCACTATGGTCTGGTCGCCTCGGGCAACCAGGTCATTAAGGACGCTGCTTTCCGGGACAGACTCAACAAAGACCTTGGTGGCCAGGTTCTTTGCATCGAAATGGAGGCTGCCGGGCTAATGGATAACTTCCCATGCATTGTCATTCGAGGCATCTGCGACTACGCTGATTCGCATAAGAACAAAGACTGGCAGGAGCATGCGGCGGCTGTGGCTGCTGCGTTTGCAAAGGAGCTTATGCAATATGTGCAGCCGACCGAGAGCGCTCCGTGAAGGTCGTGTTGAAGGGCATGGAAGACAAATTAAATCAGGGTTAGTTAGTCATTTTTAGGTTCCGCTAATAACATATCCTAACTTTGCTTAGTCCAGAACGACGCATTGGCAACACGAGAAGGCATCGAGCGATTGGTTAGAAAAGAAGATGTTGAGATCCTCGATTGGCTCACCACAGCCAACTACGGGGCTCGGCAGAGCGATAATTTTGCAAGACACCGACCTGGGACTGGCCGATGGCTCCTCGAATCATCAGAGTTCCAGGACTGGCTAGCTACAAACGAGCGGACCTTGTTTTGTCCAGGCATCCCGGGGGCAGGGAAGACAATCCTGGCATCTATCGTGGTGAACTACCTCAATACATGGTTTCAAAATGATGCGACGACCGGTATCGCATATGTCTACTGCAACTTCCAGCGGCGGGACGAACAGAGCCCTAGGCACTTACTAGCGAGCATCCTAAAACAGCTAGCCGAGAGTCAACCTTCCCTGCCGCGAAGGCTTCGAGATCTCTTTAATCTACATAAAGATAAACGAACGCGACCATCCCTCGACGAAATTTCAGGAGTTCTTGAATCCGTGGCAGCGGCATACTCTAAGGTCTTCGTCGTGGTAGATGCACTCGACGAATGCCAAGCATCCGACCGTTTTAGGTTTCTCTCTGGACTCTTTGAACTCCAGAAGCTACACAAGATAAATATCTTGGCGACATCGAGGTTCATTCCAGAGATTGTCGGCCACTTCACAGCCAGCACGTCCCTCGAAATTCGCGCTCATGCTGACGATGTGCGTGAGTATCTGGATGGGGAGATATCACAGTCAACTCACAAGCTCTTACAAATGTATCGCGAAGAGATTAAAACCAAAATTACAGAAGTCGCTCAGGGGATGTAAGTTCCTTGTGGATTCGATGTTTACTGAAAAGAAGTAACACTGGAATAGGTTTCTCCTTGCACACCTTTATTTCGAAGCTGTGAAAACGAAAAAGACACTCAAGAAGATAACGGGCGTGTTAAATAATCTTCCTACCGGGGAAAAGGCATATGATCATGCTTATGAAGAAGCAATGAAGAGAATCGAGGGTCATGATACAGACTCTAAAGAGCTTGCTAAACAGGTTCTCTCATGGGTCATATATGCAAAGAGGCCGCTTTCCGTGTCAGAACTTCAGTGCGCCCTTACTGTGGAATTCGGAAAGCCACGAATTGATCTAGACAATTTGCCGCAGATCGAGGATATGGTTTCGGTCTGTGCAGGTTTGGTCACGGTCGATGAAGAAAGCCAGATTCTCCGGCTGGTCCACTACACAACACAGGAATTCTTCGATCGAACGAAAAAAAGATGGTTTCCAGACGCTGAGTCCGAGATAACGTCAATATGCGTTACCTATCTCTCCTTTGACGTCTTTGAGTCTGGCCCTTGCAAATCGGACTTCGAGTTCGAGTACCGGTTGCAATCGAGTCCCCTTTATAACTATGCCGCCTGCAATTGGGGGCATCACGCTAAGAATACTCCAGTAATTCAAGCCACTATCGACTTCCTTGAGAGTGAAAATAAGGCTGAAGCCTCAGGTCAAGCGTTGTCAGCGACCAAATACACTTTGCCGATTGGGGTTCTTGGAATGAAAGGACTGCACGTTACGGGATATTTTGGGATGCATCAGGCAGTGGATTTGCTCATCAATCGCGGGAACAACCCAGATCCAAGAGATACACTTGCCCGCACACCGCTATGGATTGCCTCTCAGAGGGGACACGAGTCAATCGTGAAGCTATTACTAGAGACTGGCCAGGTCGACGTCAA